>LPNX010372147.1:167254-214649 GCA_001517045.1 Pseudotsuga menziesii | reverse complement strand
TATGTCTCCACCGTAACACACACACACACACACACACACACACACATCCCTATGTCTCCCCTTAGCACAAGTACCCCCTAACCTATCCCTCTGGAACACACACACACACGTCCCTATGTCTACCCTTACCACTAGCACCCCCTAACCTATGTCTCCGACACACACACACACATCCCTATGTCTCCCCTTACCACTAGCACCCCCTAACCTATCTCTTTGACACACACACACACACATCCCTATGTTTCCCCTTACCACCAACACCCCCTAACCTATCTCTCTCTCACACACACAGACACATCCCCATGTCTCCCCTTATTACTAACACCCATTAACCTATCTTTTTCTCACACACACATCCCTTGACTTGTAAAACAATATAGTTAGGTTAAAGAGAGGGGGGATCTTAAGGTGCAAAGACTAAGAGAGTGCTTGTAAATTCTACCTAAACCTTGAATGATCCCTTAGTCATGCAACTACCTTCTTAAATGCTCCAAAATTCTATTAGAGTAAAACATGCACTCATTTTATGTGGTCAAAACGAGCCCCCGTTTTTATTAACAATAATGCATGTGCGTTTTGTCTCAGTATAAACAATAGCAGTCACTATCTGAGAAACACTCTAACACATTTCACACAAGTTTGACAGTACACAGACAATTTCAGGTTGCATACAGTGCGTGCACATTCTCTTCTTCACCATATTATCACACAAAATTGTTTTTGACATCAAGCATCTCCACCACAAGTGTCTAAGTATTGCTTGGATTATGGTATACATTGAAGAGCAAGAAATAAAGACTTAATTTAGCAAGAAATAAACCATTAATTGAGCAAGCAGCACCGTAGAGAATCTCCACCATTTTTTTTCTTGCAATTGAGGAGCTAGCAAAGGAAACATTAACTTGGTCATTGTGGTGGAGTATATAGACACAACTGAGCAAGAAACAAAACAAGCTTGGGGAATTTCCCATTGAGGAGAACCATAGAGCATCTCCACCATTTTTTTTCTTGCAATTGAGGAGCTAGCAATGACAACACTAACTTGGTCATTGTGGTGGATTATGTAGACATAATTGAGCAAGAAACAAACCAAGCTTGGGGAATTTCCCATTAAGGAACACCATAGAGCATCTCTACCATTGTTTTTATTTCAATTGAGGAGCTAGCAAAGGCAAAATTCTTCCCAATCTTCCCCCTAACTTAATTATCTAGACACAATTGAGCAAGAAAGAAACCAGTCTTGGGGAATTTTCCATTGAGGAGCACCATAGAGCATCACCACCATTGTTTTTCTTGCAATTGAGGATCTAGGAAAGGAAACATTAACTTGGTCATTATGGTGGAGTATGTAGACACAATTGAGCAAGAAACAAACCAAGATTGGGGAATTTCCCATTGAGGAGCACCATAGAGCATCTCTACCATTGTTTTCTTGCAATTGAGGAGATAGCTAATGCAACATTCTTCCCAATATTCCCCCTAACTTGAGTATCTAGACACAATTGAGAAACAAAGAAACCAAGCTTGGGTAGTCTCCCATTAGAGAGTACCATTGAGGACCTAGCAAAGGAAACCATATATATCATTGAACATTGTAGTGATGGTAAACTCATGCAATCGAGAAATAAAATCAACAAGGAAGAGGATACCCAATGAAATCCTTGAAGAAATTAGAGAGAAGAAAATAAATGACATGACCAATCGAAGGTGCTGTATGGAAACTCAACCAATTCCAAATGTTGAGGATGCCACAGTTCTTACTACCTATCCACCTCAAGAAAGACAAACTCATTTGCTCAAGGGGCCTTCGGTCTCCATATTAGTAGAAGAACGAGCACTGCATGGCACTGATCAAGGAGTAAAACGTAGCTGCACATCAAGGCCACCTGAAACCTTTGCAGATTTAATTGAATGTGGGTATACAAGTGACAAAGTTAGAGAGATGTTGAATGTCAAACGTATTCTCGAAGAAGACAATGTTGTTCAGACCACCTAGGAGTATTTCCAATTTCCACTATCCGACCGTCAGAAAGACACAGAAGGACATGAAGCTCATGTTCAAATGCTAGACCGATCGGGTGATATGGTACAAGGTGGAGTTCCAACCTCCCTACCTCCATTAGCAACTCTATGTCGAAGAAATCCAAAATGCAAACAAATCAATGAAAGTATCATTGGTTTACTTGAAGGTACACTATCTAAATCCAGTATTGCATATCAATCTCAGCAGATACTTGTCAACTATTTTGATTCTAAATGTGATGGAGATAAACGTAGATTATTTATATCGTTGTTAAAATCTAGGTCTATGACTGTTGGGAAAAACTTAAGGATACAGATGATAAATAGTTCTAAACCAACTTCTCATGTTGTCAGAAGTTTAGTATATGCATTTAGTACTATTGGAATAAATCTTGTTCAAAGGATCTTAGTGCAGCTCGTTGTGTGTTGTCACAATGAATCGTGAAGAAAAGCACCAGGGCCCTTCATCTTCTCAAGTCTACATCCAAACTTGTAGGATTGGATATCAAAGAACTACAGAGGTATTTTTCTAGAAGAGAACAACTTGAATATGGTGAAACAGATGTTTGGTCCTTCATTGGTAGGTTGCCACACTCCGATATGAAGTTCATTGGTGCGGAAAAGGGACTGGTGCAGGACTTTTGGTGTGACAATATTAGACCTTCATCCAACCAAAAAGATGTACTAAAATTGAGAAGGGTTTCAAGGGATCGTGAGTCCGACATTAAACATTTTATTGACATGACACAAACAGACTTATATGAGAGATTTATGCATGAACATAATGAACTTAATTTGGGCCAAAGATACTTCCAGAAATGCTAACCATGATATGTTAAAATAAACACAACTCGTAACACATGTTCTTCTCAATATCACATTAAGTACGGTTATTATTATGACACATATATACATATATTGCGTGTTTTTCATAACACTCTTGTGCAAGACTACTCAACTACATTGCCACTGACATAATCTAGAGGCTTTATCCATAGCATTTTGTGTAGAAGGAAAGAAGGTTGCACATTTTATCAAAGTCCTTGCGTAGATGGGACATGCCCAACGTGTGGTGGAATGGCATTTTTGGACAAATGCATACATGTTACCAATGAGCATGATCTTGGGAGACATGAAGTGAACTTGCAGTCATTCAAATATGCCACGTATGATATCGGTGGAGGGAATGAAAGAAAAAAACAATTGGTCACCTCTGAGGTTAGTAACGAGTTTAATAGTATTTTTTTCTTAATTTATTGCTACTTCATATATGTAACAACATATTGATCTATACATCTTTATTTTCCATCTACAAGGTACTGGTATGCAACTTCATGGAGGAATTATTTGAAAATACACAACAATATGTAAATAATGTACATGTGTCTTGTTGGCAAGATGAGCAGTTTAGAACGTATAGAGATACATTTCCTATTGTAACTATATTATGAGTGGTCAATTTTAAGAAAAAATACACTCAACCAATGTAATATCTCAAATTTTGGACCTAACACTTATGGGCATGAGCCCCATTGATTATGATGTCACCTTGATGTTTTATTTTGATATACTGGGTCAAAGATCACACTGCATATCAACATGATGATTTGTTGATATACTGTGTGTAAGCCAATTACATATTATATATGTATATGTCTTCTTGTGTTGGGCTTGGACCTTGAACCACATGATTGATGAGATGTTTTGTGTTGAGAAAGAAGCTCTAGAGCACATCAGTAAATTGATGTTTTGTGTTGAGCAAGAAGCTATGGAGCACATGAGTACTTATATTTGTGTTGAGTGAGAAGCTCTAGAGCATAGGAGTTTTTAGACATTTGTGTTGAGAGTGATGCTCTGGAACACATGAAAACATAATTTGGAAGTATTGGGAATAATCCATGGAGCCTTCCATGTTGATGTTGAACATAAGCTCTGGAACATTAGATCCTTGGCCATTGTATCCCTAGGTTTATCCTACAAGTACATCGTAGCATTAGTGTTGAGCGAAGAGCTCTTGAATTGCATTAAGTTTGTAACTCCCTATTTTTAGCATTGAGTATGGGCTCTGGTAAGCGCTAGGAGTTACTGAAAAGATTTAATGATTCTCGAGTGAAAACGACTTGAGAAAAATATTGATCTCATCTGATTTATTTATAAGTGGTTAAATGAAATTTTGAATTTATGTATTCTCATCCAGTACTGAAGAACTACCATGTTATACGAGGGAATCCAACATGCAAGGATGTTTAGAGTTTCCTATCCTAGTAGACCTAACCATCTACCTAATGATTTTAATGAAGAAAGTGTCATAAGTGTAGGGATCACAATATGTTATACCCTAAGACAAATGTTAACAAATAATATATTATTATAGAGTATGTATAAAGAGTACACATAGTAAAAATATTAATAATGTAAGAAAGAAGGCAAAGTTCCATCTACTACTATTATTACTAAGATAAAAATTAAATATTATAATACCTATAACAGTTCAATTAGGAACTAGGTAAAAGTTCCTAAGTTAAAATATTAAAAGTACTAAATTAAATTAAAAGGGTTAAATCAAGAAATGAAATGATTCTTGATTTAACTACCCCTTTGACTGAAAAGTACGTCTATAAAGTCCCAAGACAAAGAGAGGCTTGGGGATCTCTTCCATATTTTTGGAATCATTATTCTGCTTGATTATTCTCAAGAGAGTTCTTGGAGAACATTTTTTTCCAAAGAGGGAAAGGAGAACTGAACTAGACCTGATATACCAGTTAGGGCAGCATTACCTTAGGAGCTCTAACCTACTTGCATGTTGGAAACCAGCTCAAGGGGATCCAGATTGAAACCAGGAATGGTTCGAGGTCATGGTTGGCTAGAACGTGGTAGTTCCCAAGTGATTCAGTCATCTATACAGAGGTCATATCTGCCTATGAATTGTTAATGCTTGGTAATTGAGTATGCAGGTTTCATCCATTAGAAAAGCTTCAATTTTTCAGGTATGAGGTTCTTTACTTCCTATTTCATTATCTAGATTAAGTGCTAGCTAGATTAATAAAGTGGTTATAATATATTTCTAAACCTATGTAAATTTGTTTCCCTGTGAAAATTCTTTTAGGGTTTACATTTTTCATTATAAATCCTAGGTTGTAATTTAATTCTTGTTTAAAGATTTATAAAGGGTTTTGTACTCTTAGTTTTACTTCTGTATTATCTTTTATAGCTTAAACCTTGTTTTCCTACAATCTAGGAATTATTTCTAATAAGTGCCTAGTTATTCATTTACCTATGTACTCTACTGACAGCTTTCATATTGTGAGCAGAGCCATGTTTAGGAGTATAGGACTAGTTCATATCTAAGCTTCAAATTAAACCTAAAGATAAATTACCATTAACTCAATAAAATACATAGAACCTAACACAAATATATATATATATATATATATATATATATATATTATCACGTATAAAAATAATTAGAACCAATATAAACATGTCTAAGAATAATCATGAAACCAAATTATTAAAGCTAAGATAAAAACCAGCAAAGACGTCACACGATCTGCATCATTATATAACTACTAAGAAATTGGATAAACTTTAAAAATTCTGCATAAATCAAGTATCATTATAAATCAAATCAACAATCCTAGTATTGAGACCATCGAATGGTCCACGATATCATAATACATTATACCAATTATCTACATAAACAAACCCTCATAAATTTAACAAATTAAACCCTTAAATAACAAATGAATCATAATGTAAATCACAGGCCATAAACAAAAGTCCTTACAGTATAAACCAGCATAATATCATCTACTGGTAAATTTTTTAAAAACAACCGTAATACCATTTACAGTAATCATTTAAAAAACAAATATCATTACAGTATTCATTTAAAAAAACCATATAATTACACATAGGTTGCAAGATCGACTCCTGTGGGAATTTAATCCCAAATCGCATACCATTTAAATATAAACCCTCGTCAGAGTAAACAACCCAGGATCAAATCATGTAAGGTCTAGTATTATTTTACAAAGCCACGCTATATGAATTATGTGCAAGCTGTAAACAAAGAACAAGCTCTCTACACACTGGTCAAAAGACACAAATAAAATTATATGCACTATAATCTATGGGCCTCGACCTTTTATTATAATAATCAACAGTTCCAAAATATTACAAACCTATCAACATTTACCAACAACGAAAATTGCTAGTTGTAGGAACCCCAGACAAACCCCCACATATTATTACACAACAAAAACACAAACAGTAAATACGCTATCACAACTACAAGGGCGGGAAGCGCCAATTCCATATGGAATGGCCCCAAAACCATAATGCTATCACTCAAACTCATCCATACAACCAACGCAAACAACAAATGTGAATCCACATAGTCCATAAAACAACAACCATTGAAATCAACACGGTAAATATGTATAAACACAGTTTTTATAAAACCATTAATGAGTTTCCACAATCATTACCTTTGACCATTGCTTCATTGCAAGCAATGGTGCTTCCCATTGCCAATAGCATAACCAAATAATTATGTACAAAATATATAGAGCCTTTCAAGAGCTACCCGGGCATTTTTCACTGAACAGAGCACCCACGAAATAAATTCCATTACTTTTCAAGGTGAGATCAGAACGAAAATTTAAAACCCCAACCAAACAAAACCCCAAAGCCTATCACCTTACAAAATGTAGAGCTCATTTAAGTTATATATATACCCCAACCCAAAACGTATCCATTGAAACTAGACCCAAGAAGAATCCAACCAGCAATGAATGGCAACTTAGTCATAACCATGAAGCCAAGAGGGGACAAGTAAATGCTTGTACAGAAGGCTTACCGAAGGGTATGTCTTTGCCCACTATCCTGCCAAAGAGCTACAACCCACACCTTCTTTCGCCACCCCTACAAGCCTGCAACCGTATATAAAAATCCACGATGAGAAGTATGACATATTATGCAAACGAAAAAAGCAACTTACGTTGCGAAACCAGAACACCCATCTTACCTGTGTTCTAATCCATCACCATCACCTTCATTCACCCACGCGGGAGTAGATCTCAAGTAGTAGAGCTATGAATGATCCAAACTAATCAATGAACCAAGGGTTGCCACCTTTCCCAAGGAATATTTATGTCACCACCTTGGCCCCAAATATATTTTACAAAAACCCACAAATCCATAGTTTGAGTCACAATATTAAACCCTGTCCCAAAACCTTTGTGACTTACATAAACCCCTACATACATCAAATAACTTAGGCTTTAATCCCTAAGTCCATGGCATATGAAATATGTTATGGAAATGTTTAAGCTATGGTTTTTGCACTTGTATTATATTACCAATATTAAAACCATATAGTAAGAATGTGATAGGACTTAATCAAGTCATAATCATTTACACCAGGTTAAATCACTGTCACATAAATAAACAAGTCTATTCCACGCAAGTAATAGGTGTGGTAGTGACCCTGTCAATAGCATAAAGTCCGTAAATAATAATAATTACAACCAGTGAATTATGTCACTGGGATAGAGCTACAAATTTGAGCACTAGTGATCAAACCATCGAAACTTTCTGTTAAGCTTTACAAACAAGTTTCCATTGTCAAGTATACTTGGATGTAAACAGGACAAGAATGCATTAGCTCAACATAACTAAGTAAGCCCATTGTGACAAGTAGAAACGGTTACCTCTCAGGTGGTTACAACGGAAACTAGTCCTGCCACTCCACCCTTTTATCCATTGACAAAGTCAAGTTAGAATCATGTATATGACAGTAAGCACATGTTAATAAACAATGAAGTACATAAGCAAATAACTAACTTACACGTCGATGCTTAACTATAGTACAAACAATAATGAATATAAAAACAAGGTAAGTAAAATATTAATAACCACATCAATAAATATTGAAGCATGAGGAAAGAATAGATTACGACAAAAAAACAGTACAATTAGATACGACACATTTTGCAAGGTTCAATTAATGTCCAACATAGGTATATTTCACTAGCCTAATAATTTTTTTATTTTTTTTCAATTTTTCGGAACATTACAAGTGCTACCAGAGCCTAGTTTCAACACTAAAATACCTAAAGGGCATACCAAACATTCGTTGCAAGAAAAATAAAGTATGTTTCAAATTTTTGTTAACTAACATAAATTTTTCATGTTATTAAAAATTTGCAATTTTAGGAATTTCTATAGAATAGCTCATATGATGAACACTGAAGAAGATAAGAAGTCGCAAGGGAAATTGAATACCCCCACCTAGGAAACATAACTGGTGGTGGAACTGAATTCTGATATTATGAAAGCCATACATAGTCTTCAAGTAGACTTGAAATTTTTTAGAGATGACAATCTACATGAAAGAAAGGAACAACGAGCAATCAATGAAGCATTTCTGTGAAATATGACGTGAGGAATCCCACAGTAGAAACCCACTCATTCCACAAATATGTTCAAGAAGGAACCTTATCATAAATAGGCGAGCAGCCCAAGAGAAGAGGGAAAAGAGGAACATACTACTGAACCTCCAGAAGGAGAATATCATAGCCATTACAATAAGGACTCTTTTTCCCCATGCAAAAAGAAACAAATACATGATGAAAATCTCTAGGGGGGAATTCATAAAGATAAGAGCCCCAACCTACGAAGGAGAGGTCAACTCGAGGGAGAAAGTTGAAGAATGGCTATAGGGTATGAGAAAATATTTCCGATTTCATAACTACTCTAGTGAAATGAAGGATCGAATGGACATCTATAATTTAAATGGAAAAGTAGCGAGATGGTGGAGAGACTTGAAACATAGCAAGAAACATGAGGTAAGAGAAATATGCTGGAGTAAATTCCACAAGATATTTCAAGAAAAGTATATGTCGGAAAGATTTTTCGACAGAAAGGTGAGAGAGTTTCACGAGTTGTGTATGGGATCCATGACTATGGATTCTTTTATTAATAGATTTCTAGATCTGTTACATTATGTACCATACATCAAGGGTGAAAAGGTAAATATCCAACAATTTTTAGGGTGTCTTACTCCCAACATCTGGGAAAGGATTGAATTTGACATGCCGAAAAATTTTGACACCACATTGCACAAAGCTAGGATCTGCTATGAGCATGAATAGCTAAGGTAAGAGAACATGAATGGGAATAGAGAGAAGTCCAAGAAATTCTCTGACAACTGCAAACCAGTTTTTAACCAAACCCCGTACAGGAAATAGAACAATAGTTTTTCAGGGAACAATAACTTCAACAAAATAGGTACAAAGCCATATGTACCAGCTCCAAATGTTAACAAGCCAGTGGCAGCTCGGGAAGCAAAGGATACCCCGCTATAAACCAAATGTTGGAAATGAAGCAGGCCTCATTATGCTCGATATTGTAAGAATAATACCAATAGGGTTCTTTCAGAACTTACACGAAGAACCCATGGTAGAGGACATAGCCGGAACACCGCGGATTTGTGAAGCCTTGGATGGATGACATGCATACCATCAAGCTACCATGGTTGATATAGAAGGTAAGATCTTGAACACTCCTATTTCAATACTGATTAACCCCGATGTTTGTCGAAGCTATGTATCACCAAAAAATGTTGATTTATATAAACTAGGAAAATAAAAACATGTAAATCTTGGATGGTACAATGAGCCACAGGTACGAAACCGAAAGTTTCAAAAATAGTTAAAAATTGTGAGGTAAATCTGAATGGTTTTCTTATGAAACTAAACCAGAACATGATACCTTTAGGATCATATGATATACTTATTGGCATGGAATGGTTGGAACAACACCATGTCATGCTCTATTTCTTACACAAATCAATCTTGTGTACAGATAGCCAAGGGAATCAAGTGAAGATTCAAGGCATACCGAAGAAAGTTTTGATAAGGAAGATATATGCCTTACAAGCAAAGAAGTGCATTAGAAAAGGCTACAAGTTGTTTGCAGTAAATATTCTAGACGTAGAGGCTAAAAAATAATAGCACATAGAATACTTTCTCGTTCTTATATAATTCACGGACGTATTCCTTGAGGAAATCCTTGGATTACCTCTCAAACAAGACCTATACTTTTCCATAGAACTTACACCAGGATCAGTTCAGGCTTCAAAATCCCCTTACTGTACGAGTGCGCAAGAGTTGGTGGAAATCAAATTTTAGATGCAGGAGTTAATAGAAAAAGGATATATCTAACCAAGTGTGTCCCCTTGGGGAGCATCGATACTTTTCATCAAAAAGAAGGATGGTACGATGCAGATGTGCATCGATTACCGTCATGTTATCAAAATTACTATTAAGAACCGCTGCCCACCCCCTAGGATTGTTGACATGTTTAATTAAGTAGGAGGAGCTCGATCTTTTCAAATATCGACCTGTGATTCGATTACCATCATGTACGGATTCACGACAAGGTACAGGCACTACGAGTTTGTAGTGATGTTGTTCGGGTTGACCAATGCACTCGTGAACTTTATGTGCACGATGAATAATATATTCAGTAAATATCTAGATAAATTTGTTTTGGTCTTTATAGACGACATCCTAGTTTACTCTAAGAGTAAAGAGAAACACAAGGAACACCTTCGCATATTGCTACGAGTGTTACAAGAACACCAGTTGTACACCAATTTTAGTAAATGTGATTTTTACAAACCATAGATACAGTACTTGGGTCACATTATCTCCAAGACAGGGATAGCTGTGGACCCAAAAAAGATCAGAGACATAGAAGGAAGGCCTACCCCTAATAGTTTCATGGACATTAGATCCTTTATATATATTTTCGGAAGTTAATTGAGAACTTCTCAAGAATATAATTTCCCATGACCGCTTTCCAAAAGAAAGAAAATAATTTATTATGGATGACTAAGTGCGAGGAAAGTTTTCAAAAGCTTAAGGATATTTTGATGATCGCACAGATACTATGAATTGCGGATCCCGATGGGGATTTCGTTGTTTGCATGGATGCAAGCAAGGAAGGGCTCGGAGGATACCTCTTGTAGAACGGTTATGTGATCTGTTATGAATCTCTAAAGTTAAAAGAACATGAGAAGAATTATCCCACACATGATCTTGAGTTAGCTGCCATCATTCACGCATTGAATATGTGGAGGCACTACCTCATGGGAAGGAAATTCCTTCTGAATATAGATAATATGATTATGAAGTATTTATTCAAGCAACCAGATATGAATGCTAGGAAATCCAGATGGTTGGCTTTCCTTAGCGAGTACCATTTCGAGCTAAAGCATATTAAGGGAAAATAGAACAAGATTGCTGATTCTTTGAGTCAATGAAGTCATATGATATATGAGGTGACTTTAAGTCAAACCGATTCGGATTTTCACGAGAGGATTAGAATGACCAACAAAGTTGACCCTTTCTATGTATAAATCCTCAAGAAAGTCCAAGAGGACAGGTTGTTTCAACAACAAATAGAGTACAAGGTATACAAAACATGAATGCTATGGTCCAAGGAGAGATTGTATGTTCTAGAAGGAGGGGACATTCAGTCCGGCATCCTCACAGAACTTCATCGGACACCCTACTTGAGGCATCCAGGATATGAGAAGATGATATCCACAGCTAAGAGAAATTTTTCTCGACTAAGTTCAAGGCCGACATTGCATTGTTTATTATGAAATTTCAAGAATGTTAGTTGGTCAATGTTGGGCTCAAACATCCTTCAGGATTGCTACATACATTACCCATTTCGGAATGGAAGTGGGAGGTCATTAGTAAGGATTTCATCACTAGTCTACCAAAAAGTAAGAAACAAAATGATTCTATCTTTCTATTAGTTGACAAATTGTCAAAATAAACACACTTCATTGTAGTGAAGTTGACCTACAAGGAAGTACTCATTGTTAATATATTCTTGAATGAGATATTTAGATTGCACGGGATACCCAACGACATCATCTCGGATCGAGATATAAAGTTTACTGGAAAATTTTGGAGATCTTTATTCTCCAGATTAGAGACGCAGTTGAACTTTAGTATTGCGTATCACTCGTAGACAGATGGGCATTCATAAATGGTAAACTAGATTGTGGAGGACATGCTTAGGATGTATGTCATGAAAAACCCCACCAAGTGGGAAGACTACCTCCATCTTGCAGTGTTTGCATATAACAACGGTTACCAGAAGTCTGCCAAGATGAGTGCCTTTGAGGTACTCTATGAATAGAAGTGTAGAACACCGGTTACTTGGGATAGGCTAGTGGATCAGCTCATGTTAGGGCCTAATTTATTAAAGGACTTGGAACAGTTGGTTTCCAAGGTCTAGGTGAACCTTAAAGAAGCACAAGACCGCTATAAAAGCTACGCAGATAAGAAAAGAAAAGATAATGATTATCAAATAGCCGACCATGTCTACTTGAATGTAAAAGTGAAACATAGCTCATTGAGCTTGGGAAGGTGCGGTAAGTTAGCACCTAGGTTTTTTGGACCCTTCAAAATACTGGAAAAGAGAGGGCTAATGGCATATGAACTAGAATTACCTACACACATAAGAGTCCATAATGTTTTCCATGCATCATTATTAAAGAAATATGTTTATGATACTAAACATATGATTGATTGTTCCATATTATAGGTGGAACCTGAATGGGATTTTTCCCCTAAACCTCTTCATATATTGGACAACAGAGAGATGCAGCTCAGGAAGCGCACCATAGTCCAGTTGAAAGTGAAATGGAAGCACTTCGAAGCTGATAAGGCTGCTTGGGAGAATGAAGCCCCCATGATAAATTCTTACTCCACCTTGTTTCATGACTTTATTTCGAGTCCCTAGAACATGACTGACAATGTTGTTCTAAGCGGGGAGGGATGTAATATCCTAAATTTTTTACGTAACACTTATGGGCATGATCCCCATTGATTATGATGTTACCTTGATGTTTTATTTTGATATACTGGGTCAAATACCACATTGCATATGAACATGATGATTTGTTGATATACTGGGCGTAATCCAATTACATATGATATATATATATATATATATATATATATATATATATATATGTTTGTTTGTTTTTATTGGGAATGGACCCTAAATTACATGATTGATGAGATGTTTTGTATTGAGTGAGAAGCTTCGGAGCACATGAGTTTTGAGACATTTATGTTTAGTGTGAAGCTTTGGAACACATGAAAAGATAATTCAGAAGTATTGGGCATAATCCATGGAGCCTTCCATGTTGATGTTGAGCATAATCTCTGGAAGTTTGGATCCTTAGCGATTGTATCCCTAGGTGTATCTTACAAGTACATCCTAGCATTAGTGTTGAGCGAAGAGCTTTATAATTGCGGTAATTTTGTAACTCCCTATTTTTAGTGTTGAGTATGTGCTCTGGTAAGCTCTAGGAGTTACTGAAAAGAAATAATGATTCTCGAGTGAAAACGACTCGAGAAAATATTGATCGTATCTGACTTATTTATAAGTGGTTAAATGAAATTTTGAATTTTTGTATTCTCATCAAGTACTGGAGAACTACCATGTTATATGAGGGAATCCAACATGCAAGGATGTTTAGATTTTCCTAGCCTAGTAGACCTAACCATCTACCTGATGACCTTAATGAAGAAAGTGTCATAAGTCTAGGGATCACAATATTTGATACTTCTAAGACAAATGTTAACAAATAATATATTATTATATATTTTATACAGAGTATGTATAAAGAGTACACATAGTAATAATATTAATAATGTAAGAAAGAAGGAAAAGTTCCATCTATTACTATTATTACTAAGATAAAAATTAAATATTATAATACCTATAAAAGTTCAATTATGAACTAGTTAAAAGTTACCAAGTTAAAATATTAAAAGTACTAAATTAAATAAAAATGGTTAAATCAAGAAATGAAATCAATCTTGATTTAACTACCCCTTTAACTGAAAATTCTTTCTATAAAGTCCCAAGCCAAAGAGAGGCTTGGGGATTTCTTCCATCTTTTTGGAGTCATTATTCTACATGATTATTCTCAAGAGAGTTTTTGGAGAGCATTTTTTTGGTAAGAGCAAAAAGGAGAACTGATCTAGACCTGATATACCAGTTAGGGTAGCCTTACGTTATGATATCTAAGCTACTTGCATGTTGGAAACAAGCTTGGGGGGATCTGGATTGAAACAAGGAACGTTTCTAGGTCATGGTTGGGTGGAACGTGGTAGTTCCCAAGTGATTAAGTCATATATACAGAGGTCAGATCTACCTATGAAATGTTAATGTTGCGTAATTGAGTGTACAGGTTTCAACCATTAGAAGAGATTCAATTTTTCAGGTATGAGGTTCTTGACTTCCTATTTCATTTAGTAGATTAAGTGCTCGCTAGATTAAGAAAGTGGTTATATTATATTTCTAACCCTATGTACATTTGTTTTCTTGTCAAAATTATTTTAGGGTTTACATTTTTCATTATAAACCCTACGCTGTAATTTAATTCGTGTTTAAATATTTATCAAGGGTTTTGTAGTCTTAGTTTTACTTCTGTATTTTCTTCTACAGCGTAAACCTTGTTTTCCTATAGTCTAGGAATTATTTCTAATAAATACCTAGCTGCTCATTTACCTATGTACTCTACTGACAGATTTCATATTGTCAGCAGAGCCATTTTATAAATAAAAGACTAGTTCAAAATTAAGCTTCAAACATAGAATAATCATACAACACAGTTAACTAAATATAATAAATAGAACCTAACAAATATATATATATATATATATTATGAGGTATAAAACATAAATATAATTAGCAACACTATAAACACGTCTAAGAATAATCATAAAATGAAATTATTAAAGCTAAGATAAAAACGAGCAAAGATCTCACAGCGTATGCATCATTATATACCTAATAAGAACTTGGATAAACATTAAACATTCCGCATTAATCAAATATCATCATAAATCAAATCAATAGTCCAAGTATCAAGACCATCTAATGGTCCACAATATCATAATAAATTATTCCAATTATCTACATAAACAAACCGTCATGAATTTAACAAATTAAACCCTTAAATAACAAATGAATCATAATATAAATCACAGGACATAAACAAAATTTGTTACAATAAAAACCAACATAATATCATCTACAGTAAAACATTTAAAAACAACGAGAATACCATTTACAATAATCATTTAAAAACATAATATCATTATAGTATTCATTTAAAAAAACCATATAATTACACAGACATCACAGGATTGACTCCTATGGGAATTTAAGCCCAAATCGAATACCATTTAAATATAAACCCTCGTCACAGTAGATGACCCAAGATCGAATCTTGTAAGGTATACTATTATTTTACAAAGCCACACTTTATGAATTATGCACAAGCTGTAAACAAAGAACAAACTCTCTACACAGTGGTCGAAAGACCCAAATAAAATTATATGCACTGTAATCTATGGGCCGCGGCCTTTTATTATAATAATCAAAAGTTCCAAAATATTAGTACCCTGTCAAAATTTACCAACAACGATGATTTCTAGTCGCAGGGTTACACCACAGATAAACCCCCACATCTTATTACACAACAAAAATATAAACAGTAAATATGCTATCACATTTACAATGGCGGGAAATGCCAATTCCATATGGGATGGCCCCAAATCCATAACATTGTCACACAAATTCATCCATACAACCAATGCAAACAACAAATGTGAATCCACACAGTCCACAAAACAACAACCATTTAAATTGATGCAGTAAATATTTATAAACATGGTCTTTATAAAACCATTAATGAATTTACACAGTTGTTATGTTTGGCCATTGCACCATTGCAAGCAATGATACTTCCCATTTCCAATAACATAACCAAATCATTATGTATAAAATACACAGAGCCTCTCGAGAGCTACCTATTCCTTTTTCACTGAACAGAGTACCCATGAAATAAATCCAATTACTTTTAAAACTCGGGCTCGAAGGAAAATTTAAAACACCAACTAAACAAAACCACAAAGCCTATTGCATTACAAAATGTAGAGCTCATTTAAGTTTCATATAAACCCCAAACCAAAATGCATCCATTGAAACCAGACCCAAGCAGAATCTAGCCAACGACGACTGGAAACTCAGTCATAACAACAAAGCCAAGAGGGGACAAGTAAATTATTGTACAGTAGACTTACCAAAGGGTATGGATTTTCCCATGGTTCTACCAATAAGCTATGACCCACACCTTCTCTCGCCACCCCTGCAAACATGCAACCATAGACAGAAATCCATGATGAGAAGTATGACATATTATGCAAACCAAACAAGAAAATTATGTTGCAAAACTAGAACACCCATTTGACCTATCTGCTAAGCCATCACCATAACCTTTGTTCACCCATGTAGGAGCAGAGCTCAAGCATCGGAGCTGCAAATGAGCCAAACTAATGATTGAACTAAGCCCTAAGTGGGTTTTCCACCTTTCCCAAGGCATATTTATGTCACCACCTTGGCCCCTAATATGTTTTACAAAAACCCACAACTCCATAGTTTGGGTCACGATATTAAACCATGTCCCAAAACCTTTGCGACTTGCATAAACCCCTACTTGCATCAAATAAATTAGGATTTAAGCCCTAAGTCCATGGAATATGAAATATTCCATGGGAAGGTTTAATCTAAGGTTTTTGCCATTGTATTATATTACCAATATTAAAACCATATAGTAAGAATATCATAGGACTTAATTAAGTCACAATCATTTACACCAGGTTAAATCAGTGTCACATAAATAAATAATTATGTGTCACACAAGTAATAGGTGCGGTAGTGACCTTGTCACTAGAATAAAGTCTGTAAATAATAATAATAACAACTAGTGAATGTCACTAGGATAGAGTTGCAAATGCGAGCACTAGTGATCAAACGATCAACATTTTCTGTTAAGGTTTACAAATAGGTTTCCATCGCCAAGTATAGCTGGACATAAATGGGGAAGGAATGCATTAGTTCGATAGAACTAAGTAATCCTATCGTGACAAGTAGAAACTGTAACCTTTTGGGTGGTTACAGGGGAAACTAGTCCCACCACTCCACCCCTTTATCCATTAACGAAGTCAAGTTAGAATCATGTATACGACAGTAAGCACATGTTAATAAACAATGAAGTACGTAAGCAAATAACTAACTTACACATCAATGCTTAACCATAGTAAAAAAATTAATCAATATCACAACAAGGTAAGTAACGTATTAATAACTGCATCAATAAATATGGAAACAAGACGTAAGAACAACATATGACAAAACAACAATATAATCAGATATGACACATTCCACAAAGTTCAATTAATGTCTAGCATATGTATTTTTGAGTAGCCTAACAAAAATAATAGTTTCAATTTTTGGGGACATTACAAGAACGTGATTCAGAGTCAATATTATCACTCAGACCAGGTCAACATAATGGTCCATATCACCTATAGACATGGGGATGATAGTACTGAAGAGAAAATGGTTATATTGAAGGAGTATCACTTTTACACAAGTAATGATAAGTGTCATGACTTGGATTTTGTACAACAAAGCTTTCAATTCTTCTACAAACACTTGGAGGATAACAATATACAGATGTGACAACATTGGATTTGGTCTGATGGTTGTACGGGGAAATTAAAAAATTCCCGTGTCTTCCAATGGTTGTGTATTCTCCATAAGAGGCATAAGGTGCCACATATTTGGAACTATTTTGAGACTGTACATGAAAAGGGGAACATGATGGAGAAGGTACATGCATCAATACTACATTACGTAGGCAATAAATGAAATTCACAACTATTTCTCTCATCTGAGATATAAAAACCATTGTTGCATGGTGTTCTTCACTGATGGGGCTAGGAGATAGAAGGAAAGAATACTAATCATCTCAAAAACCACATGTACATAGATATTTTTGGGAGGTGGTTGATGTATATTGATCACACCTATATGAATGCAAGACTATTCAATTAGGACATTAGACAATGCTATAGTTGAAATGTGGACAAGGAAAATCTCTTGTTTTTGTTATCCATGTAGAAGTGGTGAATGGGAAAATTGTGAATCCACAGATTGGGTTGATAGATGGGATCGTGTATCACTCCCTATTGGTGGACAAATAACTACAGAATTATCCCAATTGGAGGATGGCTAGTCGATTATTTCACATGACTATGACCACATTTAATAGCTCATACAACTAGGTTCGACTATTATGTTGATAACTTTGAAATGTTTGACGACTTGTTGTGTTTAGTTAGCTGACTCCTAGGTATGCACTTTATTTTATGCAGGGAACATATACGTCGTGGTTTCCCCATGAGACAATGAATGGAACACTGACTACTGGCCATCACATTGCTTGGATAGGAAGCAGACCCTCATTGTCTCATTAAGCGACTCAGAGGGAAATGATTTTCCAATTGGGTCGATGGTTATCAAAGGAGAATATTTGACACAGGTTTCCCACACATGAAAGAAAAAGTTTATGTAATTGAATATTATAGACGAGGTCAGATTGTATACCATTATACAAACTTAGTTATTGGAACAAACCTCCAACTGCAAACAATGCCAAATAAGAACTCATCAAAGTCATGATACTTGTTGCCTTACTTTGAGCACGAGAGGCTAAAGGATACCGTTTCTATTAGAGGTGATCCTGATGCTCTAGTCAAATGACCACATGTAGGTAGTCAGGTATTTTGGTTTCATGGTCTCAATGATTATTTACAGCTTCATAGATTGATAAATTCAATAGACTTCTACAACTTGATAAATTGCACCTGAGTTTCATCATGGTTTTGTTGTATTGTATCGATACTTACATGAATCATTCCTTATAAACCAACACCATTATCTATGAATCTATCTGGGATATCTCTATTGCATTTTCCTTGAATGTTGAAGTTGATCCTATAAGGAAATCTCCTTGAACCCGATAATTATCTCCTTGACTCCGATAATTTGTTTCTCCATGGGAACCGTGACGTTGAGTGGTAATCCTAGCCTAATAACCATTTCCAATCCTAGCTCACAAACCCTATATCCAATCTTATTAACTCAAGTTTGCACCATAAACCATATTTTGCATTCTAAACCATAGAAACCATAGTTTGCTCAGTAAGGGAATATCAAATTTTTTCACATAGGGGTCAGCTTCACATATTCGTTGACCGTGAACATGTGTCTATCATTCCCACATGGAACCTACCTAAAAATGATTGCATGACCAACCAAACCTCATTTTAGTGCATGTTTTCCATTCTATTCTCGGTTAGGGGTTCAACAAGTGTCCCTGAAATCCTGTAGGAGGTGGGATTCAACGTGTGATAGAATGATGGAAATTGCTTGGATCGATGAAAAATCAAATCCTTTGGATTTAGGACATCATTATAGTGCTTGGGGTGTCCCTCTACTCTAGTTCTATGGACAAGGGATTATTTTTTGGTCAATTTTGGAAACTAGGGTTTTTCTCACTAAGGGAATGTCCAATTTTTGCACATAGGGGTCATCTTTGAAAATTCCTTGACCATGAATGTGTGGCTAGTGTTACCACATGGAAACTACCATAGCATGCTTGCATGACCCACCAGAAGATAATTTCGATGCACGGTTTCCATTCTATGCACCGGGTTGGATTTCAATACGTGTCCCTGAAAGCCCATAGGAGGTGGGATTCAACGTGCCATAGAAGGATGACCATTTCTCAGATAGATGAACCATTGGATACCTTGGATTAATGAAATTGAGATAGTGCTATGGGAGGCCCTCTAATCTAGGTCCATGGATAAGGAAATATTTTTTTTTCAATTTCGGAAACTAGGGTGTTGCTGAGTAAGGGAATGTCAATTTTTTGCACATGGAGGTAAACTTTGCATATTGCTTGACCGTGAACATATGGCTAGAATTACCACATGGAACATGCCTAAAAACACTTGCACAACTACCAGACTCTCATTTTGATGCACGGTTTCCATTCTATGCCCCGAGTAGGGATTCAACAGGTGTCCTGTAGGAGGTGGTATTCAACATGCGATAAAATGATGGACGTTTCTCAAATCAACAAAACGTTTACTCTGTTGGATTCATGACATCAATATAAAGCTAGGGGTGGCCCTATACTCTAGTTCGATGGACAAGGGATCATTTTTTTGGTCAATTTTGAAAACTAGTGTTTTTCTTAGTAAGGGAATGTGCAATTTTTGCACATAGGGGTCAGCTTTGCAAATTCCTTGACCATGAACATATGGATAGCATTCCCATATGGAACCTAACCAAACATGGTTGCATGAACCACCAGAAGCCCATTTTGATGCACGGTTTCCATTCTATGCCCATGGTAGGGATTCAACAGGTGTCCCTAAAATCCTGTAGGAGCTGGTATTTAGTGTGTGATAGATTGATGGTCGTTGCTCGGATTGATGAAACATTGACTCTGTTGGATTTAGGACATTGGGATAGTGATAGGGGTGGACCTATACTCTAGTTCCATGGACACAAGATCATTTTTTTGGTCAATTTTGGAAACTAGGGTTTTTTTCAGTAAGGGAATGTCCAATTTTTGCACAGAGGGGCCAGCTTTGCAAATTCCTCAAACGTGAACATGTGGCTAGAATTCCCACATGGAACCTACCTAAAAATTCTTACATGACCCATCCCAACCCCATTTTGATGCATGGTTTCCATTCTATACCTCAGGTAGGGATTCAACACATGTCCCTAAAAGCGTGTAGGAGGTGGGATTCAACGTGCAATAGAGTGATGGTCGTTTCTCGGATAGATGAATCATCAAATTTGTTGGATTTATGACATAAAGGTGGTGCTATGGGTGGCCCTCTGCTCTGGGTCAATGGACAAGGGATCATTTTTTCGGTCAATTTTGGAAACTAGGGTTTTGTTCAGTAAGCAAATGTCCAATTTTTGCACATAGGGGTCAGCTCTGCAAATTCCTTGACTGTGAATGTGTGGCTAGCATTCCAACATGAAATATTCCTAAACACAGTTTCATGGCCCACCAAAAGCCTATTTTGATGCACGATTTCCATTCTATGCACCGCGTAGGGATTCAATAAGTATCCCTGAAAGACTGTAGGAGGTGGGCTTCAACATGCCATAGAATGATGCTCATTACTTGGATAGATGAACTGTTGGATTCATTGGATTCAAGACATTGGGATAGTGCTACAAGAGGCCCTCTAATATAGGTCCATGGACAAGGGATGATTTTTTCGGTAAATTTTAGAAACTAGGGTTTTGCTCAGTAAGGGAATGTCAAATTTTTGCACATGGGGGTCAACTTCTCATATTTCTTGACCGTGAATGTGTGGCTAGAGTTCCCACACGGAACATACCTAAACACACTTGCATGACCTAGCAGAAGCCCATTTTGATGCACGGTTTCCATTCTATGCCTCGAGTTAGGATTCAACAGGTGTCCCTGAAAGCCTGCAAAAGGCAGGATTCAATGTGCGATAAAATGATGGTCGTTGCTCAGATCAATGAACCATATACTCCATTGGATTCATGATATTGGGATAGTGCTAGGGGTGGCCCTCTACTCTGGTTCCATGGACAAGAGATCATTTTTTTGGTCAATTTTGGAAACTAGGGTTTTGCTTAGTAAGTGAATGTCAAATTTTTGCACATAGGGGTCAGCTTGAAGGTGAGTGTAGATCATCCCGTATTGAAAAAATACTTGTTGAAAACTATTATTCCATGTGTAGCTGTTGATAATTTTGTTACCTGTTGTGAGGTTTTGAAATTTACTTATTTCCCATCATTGTCAAGCAAGAAATACTCTTTGTTTGTGTTTTAATTAAGGTGAAAAGAGTTGTTAATCTTTATGTGGAGGTGAATTGATCTTAGGATCTCATATCATTTGTGAGACTATAAATTCGAAAGAAGGTTGTTTCCCATATAAATTTATCTTGTTCATCCAAGAGATGTGAGCATTTGTACGATGAAATGTGGGAGGAGACAATGCCATTACGTCAGTAACCATGTAATGGAACATGTCTATGTTTAGAAACAAGTGGCCAACCTATTACGCCATTATTAAAAAATATATATCTTCAGACTATGAATGTTTTGAATAATACTCCATAAACATAAATTTATAAAACAATATTTAGAATAGTAATTCTATAGTCCATTTAAACTATAATAAAATCACACATAATTTTCATCTCTTCCAAAGTTGTTCCTCGAGGCCATTCATCAAATGCCATCTACATTAACAAAATGATAAAATAATGTGCAAGATATACATACTGTGCAGGATATAATCATAACCATTATTTGGAATCAACCTTATAATACTCGGATACTTTTAGGTTTGATGTGTATCCCATGTATCCGTTAGAAGAAAGACATCATGCCAAACACTAATTTCATTTAAGTAGACCACATAGGTGCATCACTTAGGTGTGTCATCTTCGTGCATCCTTTGAAAGTTTGCTAGTTTGTTATGTGGGTAAGGTACTTTTGTATTCCACTTAGTTGGATTAGTTTCTTAGCTGTGCCAAGGGCTTATGTGTATTAGGTATGTTCCATCTTTGTGAATACAATTTAACATTGTATATGCAATTGGATTGTGGTAAAAAAAATTGAGATGTACATTTTGTCATTATGTAATATTGTAATTGTGCATTGTTCTCAAATTTATAATTGATATTTCCATGCAATCGTAAAATATATAAAAAATTGGGAACATTACACATATAAACATTCTTGGCCACACATGTATAATCACACTTAAAAGACCGAACCATGAAGATCTCAAGAGCCTTGATATAAAATATTTTTTATATCATGAAATCTATAATACAAAAATAGAAGGCCCTTATATGGCATGTCAATGTGCATGTACCAAAAACATCTTTGATGTACATGTGCACACAAAAGTACATCTATCCTAGACTGCGCCCCTATACTCTAACTCCAGATTCTACATAAAAATACATACTTGTCCTCGACTAACACATAAAAAATTTAACTTTCTCTTTTTTTCCCTAGAATGTGATGCTTGTTTCCTCTATCCATGACCACTGTGCATCTTTGGCAACTGTAGATCAATGACAATATTTCTTGATCAGGTAACTGAACTAGTACTTTCCATCAATAACAAAGTTTGAAAATTTAAAATATGACTCAATTTTACTTAAAACAAAGACTCACTACATTCGTCCAGGGTATAGATGCCTATGGTGTCCTCCTCCTTGTAGAGATTCTCTCTACAATGCTTCTCTGTAAATAAAAAAATTATGTCAATTATCTCAACAATTATCAACATGTACATAAATGAGAAAGTACTAATCAATTATGTAAAAAATGAATATATCACCAAAAAATCCATTTCTAGGAGAAGATGTTGGGTTTCTGTAGTAGCAAGAAGAGCCGTAGGTTGAACATCAACCTCAGTTGTGTGCATTAATGGACCAAGGTGTGGCTAAATTCACCAAATAATAAAATAGTTAGACATCGTGCATGTCCATAAATAATACAAATGAACTGTACGGTTAATATTCCAGTAGATGTGCCTTAGTGTGACTTATCCCTATTGTATATGCACTATTTACCGCCACATAAACAACCCCACTAAGGTCTTGTTGAGGCCTGGAAAATCACAGGTAACAACAGTTAGGGATTCTCCCCAGTAAACGTTCCCAACTTGCCTGTTACTGTTTGGTATGGGGAATCCATCTAGTTTATAGTCTGGCTACCGTAGGTCAAGTTACAAAAATAAAGGGTTTTACCAGTTACGGCCCGATCCACCGTGTATGTTTTTAGTTTTTTGTATTTAAGTATGAGATGCAAGTGCCTATCTAAAATGCAGATTGATAGAGAATACGAGGAGCGGTCACAATGTGATGCATAGGTTCTTACCTCTCATCTTAACTGTCTTACATCTAAATCACACACAACACCAAACTAAAACTAACTACCTATCATATCCCTAGGGAGAAAGATTATCATTTATCAATGAGCAATGTATTTTTCACATGCATTAAGAAAAATCACAGATAGTTGTTACTCATTTCAAAACACATGAACATTTATAGATATATGAACACCTCGATAGCTAATTGTTTATGAACATCATTCATTACTCACAGTGGAAATTTCATAGAATAAAATAGAGCGCATTCATAACAAGAACATAGATTCAAAGAGTTAGAACGATCTCACAGTTAATGGATAATAGCTGAAAATGAAATAGTTCACATTCAACAAATCCATAGCACAACATTTGAAACCTTCCACAAAGCTTTCTCCAACAGGAAACTTGTAATTTCTTTATGCAAAGGGAAATAGTTCTTCTTACATCCTACTCTCACAAATCTATCTATGAAATAATCCCCTCTCTACAACTAACTCTCCTATACTTATAAAAAAAAGGCAAAACTTTTGGGCTGCCCTAATATGACTTCTGGGCTTCCCCAATGATACAATCCAAAACGTTGTCCTGTAGTGAGTGTTCATATATTATACATTATATTACATTTAAAACAAAATTTAATAGAGCGCTTTTATGAAGATGGCCCCTCTTGATCATTAAAGAACGTTTTCCATGCCTAGGTCTCTGCTGCTATGCTTTCAAATTATGAGGGTTCAAGAAAATAGATGTTGATCTCATACTTTACAGCCTGATTCTTAACCACCTCTATTATTTCTAGACTCAAGCATAGCTAATATTCAAGTAAATGGATGCTGACTGCTGCATGAGCTACTGCATTCTTTAGGATCTACTCATCTAAATCCTTGACTTGTTGTATCTTCTGCTCATCCTTCTGCTACCTGCTCTATAGTAGTTCTGTGAATAGCTCATTCTCTAGTATTGTATCTAGTATTTGTTCTACAGCAACTTGGCATTTGTTGTATGTGACCATCACCCTTCTGGAGTATTTAGTACATGCGCCTCTTGTTTTCCTCGCAGTATTCTTAAATTCCTCTATAGTATTTATTGAAAACTCTAATAAGTCATGGTCCTAATTCAAACTATGTTTATCCTTAGCTGGTAGCTCTACAGGGGTTTCTTCGTTTATTTCTAACCAAACTATTCTTCGTGTCAGGACTTCCAAAATATCCTGAGATCTATCTACAAAATTTGAAGTAGTGTCCAGGATTTCTTCCAACCTGCTATCTATCTGTAATATCTTACACCTTTTTTCTTCAATAGACATTTGCAGTTGGTGAATTATTTTTCATTGAGCTAGGACATGCTCCTTCACAGGCTGGATATCAGTCTTCTGTTCACTGGCATCCTTCAGTGATGCTGTTAATGACGCAATCTGTCCCTCAAACCCTACCACCTGCACTTGATATTTCTTTTCCCTTAATTTTGTGGTGACCTTTTGTGCCTCCAACTCAACAATTTTTCTCTGCAGTTGGTCCTTTTCTACACTCAGAGCTTCATATGATACTTTGAGGTCATTTTTCTCTGTCTTCAACACCTGATACTCTAGCTATCTCTTTTGTAGTTCTGCTAGACTATTATGAACATCACTTTCATTTTTATCTACTTAGACTTCCAAGGCCATCTTTCTTGCCTACAGAGTTTAGCATTCTATCTTCGAAGCCCTTACTTCATTATGCATATCCTCAAATTTTCTCTTTAACTTGTTACCTTCATCCCTCTCCTTCTTTAGAGTTTCCTTTAATTGTGCTACATTTTTCCTTGACTGCTCAAGGTCTGTCATAAGTCTATCCACATTCTCTTTAGTGGCCTAGGTTCATTCCACCCCAACTCTGGCTGTCAGTCATGGATCTACATCTGTCCCATGCACCAAAGTTTTATCAGTAATCATCATACCTGATTGTCCTCCCATTTCGAATTTTTCCTCAGTTCTCTTGACAATACACTTATTCTCCTTGTCATAGAAGATGGTGCTGAAATCAGGGACCTATTATCCTTCCTTTTGCATAAAAGGCATCAGATTCAATCCAGAAAAAACAACCTATTCTTGGATGCTGCCAGAAGTTGTAGCAGACTCCTGAGGGTCAACATTGTCTTGTCCATGCCATTGATCGGTATGATCTTGTGCTTCTTGTGTCTCTATTGGGTTAGTAGTTTTCTGGTCTTTCTTACCTCCTGCTAATCTTAGACCTTCACTTTCCTTTTGTTTTTTCTTTATCTCTTCATCTTTCTTCTTCTTTCCTTCTTCCTCTTCCTTATTTGATGATTCCTCTGCAGCTTTCTTTATTTCTTCTTCTTCATTCTTTAACCAAATCTCATCCTCTTGTGCTAGCCTCCTAGAATCCTCTTCCCCCTTCTTGGGTTCCTCTTCTTCATCTTTCTTTTGTGTGGTTTTTCCCTTACCACCCACACTGGTGATCTTCTATTTAAATCTTCTCTTTAATGCAGTCATATTCCTTGCATTCCTGAAGATTTCTTCATCCTTTTGCCAGAAATTTGTATATTCAAAATGAACATTTGCTTCTTTACAATGCTCTGCAACCTTATTTTGGGAGTCATTCCTGTGGAAGTTCATCTCCCCAAAATGAATGTGCTTCAACTCCTGTACGAACTCTGCCATTAGTTTGACATTTGAAAGTTTGTAACTTCCTAGCCAGAAAGGTATGGCAGGATATGCTGCCTTCTTATGTTCAAATAGGAAGATTCCTACACCATCTAGATATACTTCCCTAACTGCTTCTTTATGTACCACATAATCAGTGGCATACTTATTGAGTAAAGAAGGTGCCCTAGAGCAACCATACATTCTAATGTACATCCCCTCTTCAGTCAAATAATAGCTCCCATGTTCCTGAATGAGAATGCCTCCTTGGACATACAATTGCATTCTATCAGGAATATTAAAGTGTACAAAGGCATAATGAAATGTTCACATATCTTTTTATAGTGGCTATAATATTTCTATGCCCAAAATAGTTTGTATGCAGTGTACATAGGGGATTTGTCCCTCTCCCAATTGCACCTTAAGGATGGAAACGACTGGGCACACAATATACAATCCACTAAGATGGAGCTCATATAGAACTCAGACTTCTTCTGGGAAACCCCTCCCAAAGCTAAAGATATACAGGATCAGAGGCTGTTAGACACTATGTTTTCCCAGTTGAATATGGTCCCATGAGTGGCCACATAAAAAATAATGGGTATCCATCCCAACTTGAAACTTTTACCATGATCTCTCCCAAATACTCTATTCAAAATCAGTGCTATAAACCTATAAGGAGTCTAGAGAGTGGATGTATCATACTCTCCTGATGGCCTGGTTTGAAAGGTCTTCCCAAGTATCATCATTCTCTTCATTGTTTCAACCAGGTCCAAATTTATAGCCTTAAGCCAACTTTCAGTTAAGTATACTTGAGCAGGAGGTAAGTGATATTCCAGTGAGACATAACCAGGACTGTATGCAGCATAACCCTATTTGGCAGTATTTTCTAAGATCATTGTGGTCACATCTGCCCTAGGCAGGATCTAAGCAATCACGTAAAAGCATGGTAACAACTCAGGTCTAGAGGCTGCCTTCATTAGATCAGATTTCTCGATGTTGGCATATATGGTTATTTCTTCGAATCCTGCATCAGGCACATCTTGATTTGAAATCATTTGATATATCTCGCCCCACTTGTAATCTGGTTCTACCCCGGTAGTAGCTCTAGTATATTTGTATATGTATTCTACCTTAGTAATGATTTCCACATCTGGTTCTCGCTCAGCAACAGGAGCCTTCTTCTTTTGTCTTTTAGACATATCTCATTTGAAGAAGTTGCCTTGTCATATACCAAACATGCTCTTAGGCTATTGGAGGTTTCAATCAGTGTTCTAAGAATGGAGAAAAAATGTATAAAAAAATTTACTTGTTCCATATGCATTTTCAACAGATAAACTATCAGAAAATTAATGCATAATAGAAAATAACTAGCAAGAAGAACTTCTGCAAGCTAGGTTTGAAAATTTCTAAGTCCATCTGCAACTAAACATGACCTTGATAGAAATATGTATCAATTAAACTAAAATGAATTTCGACTCCTCGCCAAAATGAAAAACCCTATCAGTGAGGCCCTACACGGAAATCCCAATCTGACCAAATATCAAACCCTCCGGTGTCCCAGAAAAATAGGGTAAACCCACGATGACAAGAGAACCGAAAAATCCCTCCCCATATGGCCATAAGCAAACCCAAAAAAAATGGTGCAGACAGCGTAATGCTTGTTTGCACTTGCTACCTAAACTTTCGAACTGGGATCGAGCTTCCATAACTGCTTACAAACAGGCTCAAGAAAAATATCCCACCACAAATACTGTCAAACTGACTAATACCTCACGTCGTAAGGATACAAAATGATACTTAGACGACCAACTACCAAACGACGAGAAAAACCTAACCACGAGAACATCGTAGTTCCTAAAATGACTCATAAACTCAAGAGAAAGGAGAAACCATGGTTGACC
The DNA here is from genome assembly GCA_001517045.1 of Pseudotsuga menziesii. Taxonomy (NCBI): domain Eukaryota; kingdom Viridiplantae; phylum Streptophyta; class Pinopsida; order Pinales; family Pinaceae; genus Pseudotsuga; species Pseudotsuga menziesii. The sequence continues at coordinate 186,166 of LPNX010372147.1, read as the reverse complement.
TACATGGAAAACAAGTTGTAGTCGACGTGATGGTCCAACACTTCCACGGCAGCACCCCAAACGAGCGAAATCCTAATAGCTAAGAACATATGCATAGTCCAACTCGACAAGGATAGAGCAAGCACGAGTTCAAAAGGGTAGTAATAAAATAATAACCCACCCCAATATATAGACTTCCTGGTGAAAAATGTCGACGGGAAAAAACTTCTATCAGTAATCATCGGGCGATTAGTTCACCAAGGAGGCGCAATGGCAAGATCCATACAGCGTAAGGGTTCCGTGGAAAAATAAAATGTCAGCAAAATGAACACTAAAAGACTGCATCAGTGGACCTCAAAACCACTACAACATCGGACCACTAGTTCAATGAGGAGCTGTAATAGCGAAAATCACATGGACTAAGGGTTCTGCAGACCAGAAAACATCGACAAAAATCAAAACAAACCATCGTCAAATAGAAAAACTATATTTCAGATGATCAGTTCGCTAAGGAGCCGCAATGGCAAAAAATAATTAGACTACGGATTTTGATCAAATTCATGAAACTTTTCGATAGCGAAGAGAAAACAAAAATTAATGAAAAAGCAATAAAACACGAAACCAACAAGGGTAAGAACTAACCCATTGGAATGTTTTCCATCTATCTCCGAAACGGAGATGAATTATAAGCCTAATTCTATGACACTGATAAGCAAAACGATGTCGAAAACCAAAAAACGAAGGAGATAAACCATCGACGAAAAACATTATTCCCATCGAGACATTCATTAGTTAGCTTCCACAATGGCGCCTGCGTAGATAACTACGGCCCTGATTGACTGTTCAATAAACTTCCAACAAAGAAAAAGGAAACTATCGACAAACCAAAAACTTCAAGTTCAAGTCAAAGAAAGATAGTCATTCAACTTCTGAAAATGGTAAACAATGTACCTTAATTCAACCTCAAACGATCCGAATTTGTAACAAAGGACAACAAAGTTCAGCAATCCAAAACAAATCTAGGCAAGATCAAATTTAAAAGGAGGGTCCAAAATTTTTAAAAAATTTGGGAAATAGTTGCAGCTGCAACAGGTCTGGAACGGATGACTCTACATCCTAATGCTGTAAACATGTGAAAATAACATTAACAAAAACTAGTTGTGAAGTGAATTCAAAGCTAACCAGCAACTTCCATTGGAAGTGTGTACATTATCATGGGATGAGTAGGTTAATCCTCATGGAAACCTACTCTTTTCAAGGAAGACGGTCATTTGGTGTAAACATCTCCCTTATCTACGTTTGGACTATGAGGGAGATCCAAACCAAAGAGGTGGTGGAGGGATTTGCGATGATGTCTATAGTCATAAAGTGTTACCATTGTTAGACATGGAATTGAATGGATGGAATTATATGTACTTGAAATATAACATGTTGTAATATGCTTACCCCTTCCTGGGACATATCTCCCCCATGGGAGCGACAACTTCCAACAATTTCTTTCCCCTCTTCAGATGCAGATAGCATCTATAAGTTTAAAATTATAAATATTAATAATCTATAAAGGAGTGTACGGTAAGAAATTTAAATAATTCAAACAAGATTCAGTCATTAACCATGTACTTACATTCTTTAGGTAATTATAAATTCCACCTTGGAGTATTTCCTTGAGATTAATCTCTCCAGCATTAGGTCCTAAGTGGGGTTCTTGCAGCTTCAAAAATTATAAATATTAGACAATTTAACAAATTAATCAAGACTAAGACATGCATTAACAAAATGAAAAATGTTTAAATATTACCTCAATGTTGGTTGTTTGAGCCTCAGATACAACCACACCAATTGCAGTAATACCCCCCTAAGAGGCATCCATCTCCTGCAAGAGTAAATACTGCATATATTACAAATCTTTTAATATGATACATACAGTATGTAAAAATTAAAAATTGAACAATAATAGAGTTTTAACAATGTCCCTAGCTGATCACCACTCATCATAGAGGTACCATGTCTTGGTCCAGGACCATAACAGGATTGACCACACATTGTGCAGATGTGTGGCTCTCTCTAAGGCACATGGGATGTCAGTCTATCTCCACCAATAGATGTTCCTCTACCACCAAAAGCTGGTGGTTGTACACCAACAGATGAAGATTGCGATGTCTGGTCAATAGTAGTCATGTGTCAAGAAACCATCTTAGCTAGAGTTAGAAATTCCTCCTGTGTCTAGGCAACCATATCATGTGCAGGAGGGATGTCTTCCCTCGGTAGCTAGGGAGAGGGTGCAGGTATCTATGTATTGGCATCTGTATACCTAGAATTTGGTCCGTGTTGGGCCATACCCCTACCAACTCCCTGGAATCCCAACATGTCAAAATAGTTGACATGTTTCCCCATCACAAACTCTACATACAACTTTTAGAGGAAGTACAATCATAATTCCCTATTGTTGTGCAGGGGAATGTCAAAAACCATGTACCACCTGTCCATCCAATGGTATCTAATGGGTGGAAAGGTGCACCAGTCAATCGAAATATGTGGCCTGGTGCTCTCTAGAATTTCATCTGCCCTAGGCACTCTACAAAATGTATAGATGTGTTCTTTGATTATTTTTAGCTTCTTTACCTCATCGTAGCTCAACCCATCAACGAATTCTTGTCTTTTGTTATCCTTGTACAATGCGATGATATACAAAGCATCATTCAATCTTGCGACCGTATCAACAATAGTAAAAAATGAGTCTGACAAGGAGCAGCGGAGCTCATCTCCACCCCTCCAAGCACAACCAATCTCTTTGATATGGTTAATAACCCTTAATATCTTCGTATTGTTACCTATAGTAGCCACTGCAATCATAAATACAAATAAAATATCATTATAAATATAAACACATGATATAATGAGATCTCTAAGCAATGAAAAGTGTATAACTAATGTATCAGATACTTTAAATGCACAATTGTGTATAGTCGATTTTATGGTTGGAAGGTTTCCATTGGATTATATCATGTATGATAGTATGTGATTGGCATGTAATCAAACACATCAACCTCCCTATGTATCTACATGTTCGTTGAGCCTATTGTTGAACTTCGTTGTCTTGACCTTAACCAAAAGTACCCTTCAGTCAAGAGGAAATATTTGCTAAGCATGGGATGCTTCTATACCTTATTTTAACACTTGGATTAAGAAGTTTCATCAAAACTATAAGGTGTTTATTGATGTTCTTGGATGACCAACTTCAATATTTCAGATAGAGGCAAGGGATTTACCATGTTTGTTTATGTATTTTAGGGAAGCTATGATTTCTACTTGAATTTTTTTTATTTGTATGCAAGATTGCAATATAATTGACAAACATTGCATCTTTTCTAATTTTCGTTTGGATTCACAATGATGCTTACGAATATACATATGCAAATAGTGAAGTTCATTTTCTTTTTACGAGTTAATTGAGGTTTTGGTTTACATTAGGCATTTAAATTACTTATGCAAACTTGCAATCAGCTTGACAAACTTTGCATATTTGTAAATTTTGGTATGGATTCACAAGGATGCTTGTGAATATGCATATGGAAATAGTGAAATTGATTTGTTTTTTATGAGTTGATTGGGGTTTTGGTTTCCATTGGTCAATTCGATTGGGGTTTTGGTTTCTATTGGTTTTCATTGGAGAATTCCATTGGGGTTTTGGTTTCCATTGGCCATAAATTAATTTATTTTCATTTAGTTTCAAATTGGGGAAAATAAATTAATGAATTTAGGGAAAAAATCATGAGAATATTTGAGGAAAATATGAGAAGAATTGAGGAAAATACCTCACAAAGAAGAGCTTGATACAAAGGTGGAGGTGGATGGCTTTGGCTCACCCAAAAATCTGTTCGCCCACTCACATTCTGCTCCATCCAAGATCCAACAGTGCTACGATGTGGCGAAAATGATGGGCTCGTCCTGTTTTAAACAAAAAATTGGTTTTTACAAACGTGAGCGCGTTTATTCAAAGAAAACAGGAGCACGATTTTCTTCAATAAAATGGGGGCGCATTTTGTTCTACTATCCTAATTTGCATTCCTATTGGAAGCCTTGGGACTAAGCTTGGCAGGGTCGAGATTCCTTGGGATGATTTCTATTTTATGGATCAAGAGCGATTGAATTCACTCTACTATTGCATCTAAAAGGTCCCTCAACTTTCTGCACTCACCCCTATTTTATATATAAAAAAATATTACAAGGAAGACGGGTTAGAATTCTCGTACAACTTTATTGGGGATATTTTGAATTCGAAATGAGTTTTTAACTTTTTTTATATTTTCGACAAGTTGATGCTAGGAAATGTATGAAAATATTTCCTAATGTTGAGATGGTAGCAAAGAATACTAATCTTATTATTGTGTGATTCATGCTCAATGGTATTAAGAGTAATGAGGTGGTCTGTGGTGGAATAATACCATCTAAAACATACTTACCCCTATCTGTTTTACCTTAACTTTCTAACCATATACTAATTTTATTTTTCAAAATAATACCATATAACTCGTGTTGTGTTAACATAAAGTATAAAAGTAACTTTTATAACATGCAATATATGCAAGGAGAAACAATAACCATACTTTAATGATGTATAATATAGTTTATTTATTTTTTAATTGAAAATTTTAAGAATCTAAATTTGTTTTAATTATATTTAGATTTTTTCCCAATTTGATTCTGACAATTAAGTTAAATTTTATATAATTAAAATATATAGTTTAAAATAATATTTAATGTTAAATAAAAATAACTGTATATATTTTTAGGTAGATAAACATTTATTATAATTTTCAGTGTATTTATTATAATCTTAGGTGATATGTCGATAAATTGCACTAGAAGAATGTGAGAAAAAATAATATGTACAATCAAGATTTTATTTTATGGTAGTAATTCCAAATCCATAATAAACCATTATAAATAATTCAAACATAGCTTGTGTGATAATTGCACTTTTTGGTATTTGGGAAAAAATAAAAAATAGCTCATGTGATGTGTGGACTTAATGGCATGGTAATAGTAGGCATGATAGCTGAACTTCATCCAGAAATTGGAATTCAAACTAATGTTTAGATTGTTTAGTGGAGCTTCTAATAAACTCCTATGAAGTGTTAATGCATTCCTCTAAACTCATGTGATAATTGCACCTAATGGCATGGTAATGTCCATTCCATGTGACACTAGAACTCCATTTGGAATTTAGGAGTTAGTTAATGTGCATAATGTTTATTCCAACTCCATTTGGCAGCTGGGAGTCCAGAGCTAATGTGTAGTTCAAGTAACACATGAACTCCTAATAAAATCCCTTGAACTCCTATTCCTAGATTACACGAGGATGGGATAAGTGTACTATCCAAATTGATTTTACGGAAGTGGTTGAATATTATAAATAAAAAATGATAAAAAAGAGAATATAAAAAATACGGTGTAGTTGATGTATTGATAAGTGGTTGTTAATGCATGGAAAACTCTTACTTGATGCATGCATAAGGAACTTCATGCCAAATAGTAAGTAATAGATAACTTATTAATTGTGACACTTAAATTGTGGTCTATCCATATTCACTAGGCACAAGTTAAATAGATCTACTAATTATAACTAAATAAATTTCAAGAGATAACAAATTTTCTTTAAAATTTTTAAAACAATATACAATATTAAATAAAATTGAATAAATATTTTTTATATCTCAAGTGAGTTGGAAGAGAAAATAATTTTGTCTTAATGAAAATTATAAACTTCAAATATTGAATTTGTAATATCCCGAATTTTGGACATAACACTTATAGGCATGTGCCTATTCACTATGATGATTATCTTTATGTTTTATTTTTATATTGGGTCGAAGACCCCACCGCATTTGAACATGACGATTTGTTTTATATATTTGGTGTAAGCCAATTATTGATGATATATGTATATGCTTATTTGTGTTGGGAGTGGACCCTGAAGCACATGATTGATGAGATGTTTTGTGTTGAGCTATGAGATCTGGAGCACTTGAGTGATTGATGATTTGTGTTGAGCGAGAAGCTCTAGAACACATGAAAATATAATTGGATGTGTTGAGCATAATCCCTAGAGCCTTCCATGTTTATGTTGAGCATAAGCTCTAGAGCATCAGATCCTTGGCCATTGTATCCCTAGGTGTATCATACAAGTACATCCTAGCATTAGTGTTGAGCGAGGATCTCTAGAATTGCACTGAATTGTAAGTCCCTGTTAAAGCATTGAGTATAGGCTCTGGTAAGCGTTAGGGGTTACCGAAAATAATTTAATAGCTTCCGAGTGAAAACAACTCAAGAAAAATATTGATCTCATCATACTTATTTATAAGTGACTAAATGAAATTTTGAATTTTTGTATTCTCATCAAGTACCGAAGAGCTACCATGTTGTACGAGGGAAATCTAACATGTAAGGATGTTTAGAATTTCCTAGCCTAGTAGACCTAAACCATCTACCTACTTGACCATAATGAAGAAGTGTCATTAAGTCTAGGGATCATGGTATATGATGCCTCGAGACAAATGTTAACAAAGTATTATATTATTATGTACTTTATACATGGTATGTATAAATAAGTAAATATATTAATAATATAAATAAATGAAATAAATAAGAGATGCTCCATCAATTATTATTTATTATTTAATATTAATAAATAGTATAATGTCTACGAAAGTCCAACTAGGAACTAGTAGAAAGTTCCTTAGTTGAAATATTAGTAATTAGCTAAAGTAATTGAAAAAGGGTTAAATCAAGAAACCAAGGTTTCTTGATTTAACTGTCCCTTTGAATAAAAAGTTTGTCTATAAAGACTCAATCCAAGGAAAGGCTTGGGGTTCTTATTTGGTCTAGGGATATTATTATTTATGCATATTCTGCTCTCAAGTTATTTCTTGGACAAATTTTTTCCTGCAAGGAAAGGAGAATTGATTCAAAACTAAATACCAGTTAAGAAACCCTACCTTAGGAGCTCTAAGCTACTTGAATGTTGCAATCTAGCTCGAGGGGATCCGGATTTAAACCAGGAATGGTTCTGGGTCATGGTTGGGTGGAACGTGGTAGTTCCCAAGTGATTTGGTCATCTAATAGAGGTCAGATCTACATTGAATTGTTAATGCTGGTTATTTGAGTGTGCAGGTTCATCCATTAATAGAGCTTCAAGTGCAGATATGAAGCCCTTGACTACCTATTCTATTTTCCTAGATATTAGCAGCTGTTTAAGCTAGGTAAATGATTTCAATACATTTCCTAACCCTATGTGTTTGATTTTTCTGGTTAATAATCAGCTAGGGTTTGTATTTTCTTTAATACTAAGTTTAGGCTATAAATTTTATTATATATAATGCATATTACCAGGCTTTGTATATTTAAGTTTTTTTCTATATTATTCCAATACTTGAATTATGTTTACTATAACTAGGTTTTTTTTTCAAGTTAAATATATATATTGCTCTTTATGATTTACCACTCGGCTGACATATTGCATTTGTCAGTAGAGGCTTACCTTAGCTTTTTTTAAAAGAAAACTAGTTCAAAGGTACAAGTAACTACGTATAATATAGAAATATATATAAACACTATTGAAATAGTTTTATAATTAATCTACTAATTATATTACTTTTAAACTAAAGTACATGATTAAATAATCCAAGATGAATGAACTAAGAACAAATGAAAACTAAATATCAAATAGCAAATTATTAAAGACCTTCAAGGTCTACCTCACCAAGTATAAATTAAATATCATAGCATTCCATTAAATAAACATAATAATAATTAACCCAACAAAGAAGGCATCATGACCATCCATGTGGTCTGATATCAAACTTTTGTATTATTATAAATTCCACAGTTCTAATCTCTTAATCAAGTATCGCATCCCTTTACATAACTCATTATTACAAAATGGCTTATAGTCCTATTTATTACAGTCATCCTTTTTATAAAACATAAAGTGTTTAAAGGTCCCATCTAGATCTACACACAGTCGTCACACAACGCTAAACAACTAATAATTAAAACCCTTTTTTGCCAATAGAGGTCGTGACATCGATTCCTATGGACGTCCAAATCCAAGGTGAAAACAATAATAACAAACCATAGCATTTTATATACAAACAATAAGCAAATCGTATAACCATCTTTACATAGGGCACACTATACATGTAATGTATGTGGGATGCACTTTATCAATACACCAAATGATATGAAATAAACAAATGCATAAGCTAATAGTGAGGTAATAATACCCTAACCACATTCACAGCCTCAGCCAAATTTTTTAATTTAACACATAGTCCTTCTGAAATAACCCTGCAATAAACGTTGGCCATCATGGGGTTCCCCACCCATGGCTCTTCATAGTCCACATCCCATAAGAACTAATAACAATAAATACAACCCTACACTAATATATCGCAACACTGTGGCAAAGTCTTATGCCATTCACAGCATGGCCTATACACACATTGTCAATTAATGTATAATATAAAAACTAAACAATATCATTATATATAGAGCATTCAAGAGCATGAGAATCCCTTACTACACACCCATCTTAACAAACCAAATAACGCGTTATATTCATATTGTACATAACATAATATAATAAGCACGGTAATCAAATAAAAATAGTATATATCCATTTACACAGTAGGTATCATGACTTGCTACACAGTTGTCATTTAAGATCAAGAACCAAGTTACATAGGCATGCCAATGGCCTAACGCACCATTGCAATCAATGGTGCAGCCCATGGATAAAAGGCCCAAAATCAAAATAATGATTTACATACCCAAAATGATTTACACAGAGTCAAATGGCTTACAAGTTACTTCATGGATTAACACCTTAACAAAATAATTAAACTCAAGTCTGTAACCTTAATCCCGAAGGCAAAATTTAAACCCATAGCATAAAACCCAAACCAAGCAACAAATCCAAATGTAGTCTACCCAAAAGGGCCAAGAGGTAGCAAGTAGAGACTTTCTCATAAGCTTATCATAGCCATTGTGCAAACATTTTGGAGTCGACAGCGAAGTATGGAACCACCCCTCTTTCGCTACCCTGTTACCTGTAAACAAAATCAAATACAATATGGTTGAGAAGTATGTCAATGTTACGAACTTAAACCAAAACATGTGTAGACATAAGAACCGAAAACGAAGCTTACCTTATGGCCTGAAGGTTGCCTCCATGTTTTCTCCCAGCGCAGAGCAAAATTGCATAAAACCCAAATGACAAGTGTTTTGACAAAGAAATTGTGTGCCAAACCCCTAAGCTTTAGGCTGTCATGAAACCCAAGTGCATTAATGGAATTAATGACTCTAGCTGGTTTCAATATCAAGCCAAAAAAACCCACTCTCCATAGTTTCAGTCGCATTGTATTATGGTGACCTCTAATACAAAGCATAAAGCCCTCTAATCTATGGTTCAACCATATGATAAATTGCACCACCCAAAACCCTTGGAATGTATCATATATTACAAGGTCTGTGTAATGTATGACCCATACATTGTTTTGTCATCCCAAAACCTAAACGTAGGACTTGGACTTTAGTACAAGGTCTCATTCATACATGGGAGTGCACAAACCCTAAATCATAACAAAGACTTGTATCGCTTATCTCTTAAGTTTAAAAGATGGGGCATTTTCCCTAAACTTGTGTACTTAGAGAACCATGGAATATGGGATATGCCATGGTAAGTATCTTGGTTTTATTAAAAACCCAAGCTGAAATCATTCTAAGATATAACCTGTAAACAAAATTAAGAGGAATGATAATACTTTTCATTACATAAATAAAAGTATGTATACATAATAGAATAAAAATACGCCATAGGCATTTTAATCATATTAATAAAATAATGCGAGGAGTAATTTCACCTTGCTACACTAAGTATGTAATGAAGTATAATGAATACCAGTAGGTATACATATCCAATGTGTTGGAGCGCTCTTCAAAACTCCATCGCTAGGTAAAATCTGCATGTAAGGTAAAATAAGTGCTTTAGTTCGATTGAACTAAGTAAGCCTGCGTGTCAAGTAATACTTTACCTGTCAAACCGTCATAGGAGAATGAGTCCCACCACTTCAAAAAATTTGTTCCCACAAACTAATTTAAGTCAGAACTGAATAAATAAAAAATTAAACAATGCGCTGAAGTAAGCGAGGTTCTATACAAATTATTAACACATCGACAGTATTCTCAAATTAGAGAATAATTTAATGAAGAGACTTATAACATCGTAAGTAAAATGTACTAATAATAAATGACTGGAAGTAAAGGACAGAACGTAAGGCCATCTTACGAATAGACAACTGTACAAGTAGTGTACGTGTATTCCACAAGAGTAATAATGTTCCATTTAGGTAATTTCTACTAGCCTGTAAATTTTTTATTTTATTTTTGGGGACATTACAAGTGGTATCAGAGCCCAGTTTCAATAATAAGAGACCTATGGGTGCACCAAGCTATCATTGTAAAGAAACTAAGGTATAATATTAAATTTTGCTTTCTAATAGAAATTTTTCCTGTTATAAGGTATAATATTTTTTATAGCAGTCTTCAGTTTATGAATATTGACGATCAAAATAGTCGGTAAGGAAGGATGAGCACCCCCACTTCGGAAGTAGAGCTGGTGATAGAGTTAAACTCTGATGTTTTGAAAACTTTACATAGTCTTGAAGCTGAATTGAAAAGTTTCAGAGAAGACATCCTAAACGAAAGGAAGGAGCATCAAGCTATAAATGAAGCCTTACTAAGAAATATGACGAAAAGAAGCCTGCAAGGTAAAACTACTTAGTCCACAAATAGTTCCAAAAGAGAACCTTACCCATAACAGGCCAGTAAGCCAAGAGGAGAGGAAAAATAAGAATGCACCCCTGAAGCACCAAAATGAGACCATCGCAGTCCTTCCGGTGATGACTCTCTTTCTCCCCAAAGAAAGAAGCAAAGAAGCAATGATAGTATTTAGGGGGAATTTTGAAAAATAAGAGCCTCTACCTATGAAGGTGAAGTAAACACTAGGGAAAAGGATGAAGAATGGTTGTTGGGCATGAGTAAGTATTTATAGGTTCATAACTATTCAAGTGAGATGAAGGATAGGCTTGCCATCTATAACTTAAATGGTAAGGCAATAAGATGGTGGAGGGACTTAAAACACACCAAGAAAGATGAGCTGTGGGAAATACGCTGGGATACTTTCCAAAAACATTTCCAAGAAAAATATATGTCGAAAATGTTTTCTGACCGAAAATGGAAGGATCTTCACGAACTACGCATGGGATCCATGACTATGGATGCATTTATTAACAGATTTCTAGATCTATTGCATTATGTCCCCTACATCAAAGAAGAAAAGGTAAAGATCCAGTAGTTCCTAGAATGTCTTCCTCCCAGTTTTTGAGACAGGATTGAATTCGACATGCCTAAGACTTTGGATACCACGCTACATAGTGCTAGGCCCTATTATGAGCATGGAAAACTGAGGTAGGAGAACCTAAACCGAAACCGAGACAAGTCTAAGAACTTCTCTGATAACCGCAAACCTGGATCCAACCCATAGCCATACAAAAAGAAAAATAACAGCTTTCAAGAAAATAAGAACTTTGATAGGTTCAGTATAAAGACGTATGCACCGGTTGCTAATGTTAACAAACCAGTAGAAATTGGGGCCAATGCCAACCCACTACAGACAAGCGTTGGAAATGCAGTGGGCCTCATTATGCCTGATATTGTAAAAACAAGACCGGTGGGGTATTGCACAACTTACAAGAAGAACCAACTATTGAGGACATAGCTGGAACACCCCGGATCTATGCAACATTGGATGGCCAACATCAGGGTAATTTTTAGGGGCGAAATTTCACCAATTGGCTATTTTTTGGGTTTTTCTTCAAAAAACAATTCGCTATTTGGTCATTTTTAGTGTCTAATATTGCCTATATTTACATAAAATATGTTTTCTATCATATTATTCACCAGAATTTACACATTTCAGTGTTAATTTTATGTTTCATATTTAATATTCACCTACCTATCTATAAATATGTTTTTTTCAATCTAAAACATTCGCCTAGAATACTATACTTAAGTATAATATTAGAATCCTTAAAAAATACCCTGGCCGACATGAAGATCATCAAGCTACGATGGTTGAGATAGAAGGTAATATCTTGAATGATTAGATTTCAATACTTATTGATCCCGGTGCTTGTCGGAGCTATGTTTTGCCTAGAATTGTTGATGAATGCAAACTAGGCAAAGTAAAACATGAAAAACCTTGGCTGGTTTAGTTAGCCATAGGTAAAAAATGGAAGCTTTCAGAAATTGTTAAAGAATGTGAGGTAAACTTGAATGGTTTTCTCACGAAAGTAAACCTGAACATCCTACCTTTAGGATTGTATGATGTACTTATCGACATGGACTGGCTGTAACAACACCTTGTCATGCTCGATTGTTTGCACAAGTCTATCTTGTGTACTGATAGCCTAGGGAACCAAGTAAAGGTTGAGGGCATTCCAATGAATGTTTCTGTAATAGAAATATCTGCCTTAAAAGGAAAGCGATGCATTAGGAAAGGCGGCAAGTTGTTTGCATTAAAAATCTGAGACATAGATTCTGATAGGGAACACTGCATAGAAGACTTCCTGTAACGTCCCCGACCCTCCAACTGGTGAAGAGGACGCTACCATACTCCTTTTTACCCGGGAAAACTAGCCCTGTTAACAACAATTGGAAATGCATGAAACTTAAATTCATACACAGGTGTATAAGATATGAAATCTACAGCGGAAGCATACACATTCAAGCATTAACATGTTCATGACAATTTACAAAGAAAATACAATTGCGGAGTTAAATACAAGAATACCTATCTTGAGAAGAAGCTTCCTCGCAACTAGCTTTACCGCTGCAACATTCCACCCAACCATAGGCCAGTGTGATCCTTACTCTCTCAGCATCACTGCCACCCCTGAGCTAGGCATGATTTCCACATGGAGCTAGGGGACAAAGACTTACACATAGTGAGGCCAAACACCTACTGTCAAGTCAATAACCACCTCCAAACATAGTCATACCACTAGCAGCTGGATTCTTGGACTTACACCGCTAAGCTAACACAGGAATGCCCTATATAGAAAAATGAAAGTAATGGGTATGAACCAAATGTAGAAATTCATGCCAGCAGTAGATTAATTTTACCCACAACAATTATCAATTGATCATGCAAAATTGCTAACAATGGAGACTGAATATGGAGCTGTAACACAAAATTATATTAACTGAGTGTACAATAGCCAACCCTGTAATAACATAGGTTGCTGAATATATAGAATACATCAAGATTTCGAATGCATAAGGAGGCATCCAAAACTAGCATAAAGCAGGCTTACTCAAAATAGGCAAATCCCCCATAGGTGTAAAAAGTTGATCCCAAATCTATCATGGAGCTCACGAATTGGCAAGGGCACATGGGCAAGCTAAAGAGTAGTGGAATGGAAGCTCATACATGCTTTTGCATGGATAAAAGAGTGGAGGATGAAGAGGACAAAAAACTAGTTCACCTCACCTAGTCTTGCTTTCCTATGTGCCTTAAAACACTGAAAAAGCAGGCAATAAAGCAGAAAATGCAGAAGGGAACCTAGGAGGCCAGGAATAAAGCAGATTTGATTCCTAAGGCTTTCCCAAGTGCTACATGAGTCAGATGTGGCAAGTTTGACCTCTATGGATAGGAAATTAGCAACTTGCACAAGGTGGGACACATGAACTAGGCAAATAAGACAAAAATGAATGAATTAATGTCTAAGTGGGTAATAATATGGGTTGATTATTCTAAAACCCCCCCTTAAGCCTAAATTTATGAGTAATAAATCAAAAATATAGGCCCTATCAACAAGGCTTAGTCACCCTTTACATACTGCATGTCCAAATAAACAAGGAAAGAGGCAAAACCAACTTGGGAAAATCCTCCCTTAAACATGGACTGTAAAACAAAATTGTAGAATCTTGTCTCCACTCATGCCTTTACAGCATGATCATCAATCCCCGGAAGTGATTTGAGATTGCTGAAGGTCTTCTCACAAAATGCTTTGGTGAAGATATCAGCTACTTGTTCTGAAGATGAACAGAAGAGTAGGTGAATGGTGCCATCATGCACAAGCTCTCTGATGTAGTGCATGTGAATCTCAATGTGTCTGGTTCTCTTCTTCTGAGCTGGATCTTTGTAGATTCAAATGGTACTCTGGTTATCATAGTAGATGGTAGTTGAGTACTCAGGTTCGAAACCACACTCTCCAAGTAAACCCTGCAACCATAAACACTGAGTTGATGCATTAACAACTCCTCTGTACTCAGCTTCTGTAGATGAGAGTGCAATGGCACTCTGTTTCTTGCTTGACCAGCTGATTGGCCCTTATACAAGCATGAAAAAATAACCTGAAGTGGACTTTCTATCTATGCTATCACCTTCCCAATCACTGTTAGTAAATCCAATCAAATCAAGATCAGATTTCGCCTTATAGAAGATCCCATGTGTCCTTGTTCCCTAAACAAAGTTTAGGATCCTTTTGGCTGCTTTCCAATGGATATCATGAGGCTGATCCATGACTCTAGAAGCCACACTTACTGCATAACAAATATCAATTCGATTATGTGTCAAATACAATAAACATCCAATCAATTTCCTATACAGTGTATTGTTTACCATCGGTGGAGAATCATCTTCCTCTAGATTCACTCCTGAAAGGAAAGGAGTTTTGCTTGCTTTGCAATATTGCATTCTGAATTTTATTATCAAATCCAAGGCATACTTAGACTGGTGCACCTTTATTCCATCTTTGGTTTGAGCAATATCAAGCCCCAGAAATTGACTTAAGAGCCCCAAATCTGTCATGGAGAAGGCTTGGTTCATAGCTCCTTTTAAGGAAGCAATCTCAACCTGTGAGCTTCCTGTAATGAGGAGGTCATCAACATATAACACAATGATCATTAATGAACCATTAATAGACTTCAAATAGACATTTGGATCTTATTTGCACCGAAAAAAATTCAGAGATAGCAAGAAGCTATCTATCTTGGCATACCAAGCCCTAGGGGATTGCTTTAGCCCATACAATGACTTTCTCAACCTGCACACAAGAGAAGGGTTAGTAGAAAAACATTGAGGCTGCTGCATAAATATATTCTCAGTGAGATCTCCATTCAGAAAGGCACATTTTACATCCATGTGATGTACCTCCCATTGCCTTGAGGCTGCAATGGCTAGAGCTAGCCTGATGGAATTCATCTTTGCCACTGGGGAAAAGGTCTCATTGTAATTGATTCCATGAACCTATGAGTAGCCTTTAGCTACCAATATATCATTTTACTTCAGTGGTGAACCATCAGCAGCAAATTTGGTCTTATAGACCCACTTACACTGTACTAGTTTTCTCCCCGGAGGAAGATCCACTAGCTCCCATGTGTTGCTCTTCCGGAGTGAGCTGAACTCCTCCTTCATGGAAGCTTGCCATCTTGGATCTACTTATTCTTCTTCATATGTTTGAGGATCAGACTCCACCATCAAATATCATTTTTCAGCAAACATAGGATCCTTCATGCACAGACCACTCTCAAATTGAGATCTAGTCCTCCTTGGGTCATTGGGATCCCCAGCTAGCTCACCTGCTGCATGTAGTGTCTTGGCTGCCCATTTTGGCCTTGTGGCACTGTTAGGGTCTGCAATAAACTCATCTCCATCAGAAAAATCAGAATCAGCATGTTCAACAAACTTTTTACTTACTTCTTGAGGTTCAGGTGGTGAAGAGGCTTCATCAACTTCCACTTCTGCAAGGGGTTCTTCTTCAAACTAAAAACACCTTTCGATGAAGGCTTTGTTTGTGCTAAAATTTATCAACTTGTACCATTTTGAATCTTCAAAGTATCCAACAAAAAGACACTCTTGGCTTTGGGGCTGCAAAGCCTTCCTCTTCTCTGTCGAGATTCTAGCCCATGCCTTTGAGCCAAAAATCCTGAAATGGGTCACATCTGGCTTGTGCCCACTCCATGCTTCGAAGGGAGTCATGCCATCAAGATGTTTGTGAGGCACCCTATTCTAGATATAGGCTGCACATTTGATAGCTTCGGCCTAGTACTTTGGTGGAAAAGTTTTGGCCTCCATCATGCATGTTGCCATCTCCTTCAGTGATCTATTCTTCCTCTCAGCAACACCATTTTGATGTGGTGTGTAAGGGATAGAATGCTGCATCTGAATACCTGCATATGCACAATATTTAATAAAATTAGACTTGACATACTCACCACCATTGTCAAATCTGAGGACCTTGAGTTTCCTTCCACACTGGTTTTCAACCAAAGCCTTAAAGACTTTGAATAGGCCAAAAACTTCAGACTTGTGTTTCATGAAGTGAACCCAAAAATACCTGGAAAAATCATCAATAAAGGTCAATGCATATTTGGCCTGACTCATGGACATATGAGGGAATGGGCCAGCAACATCACTGTGAATCAACTTGAGTGGTTCAGAGGTTCTCTCATGACTAGCTTTCTCAAACTTATGCTCTGGGTGTTTTCCTAGGATACAGCCTTGGCAGAATCCTTTGGAAAATTTTATCTTGGGCAACCCTATGACCATTTCTTTCTCACTAAGATTAGACAGATACTTGTAATTTAGATGGCCAAATATTTCATGCCACAGCTTGCTGGCTTCATTAGCATGAATGAGAAGAGCAGAGGGGTTTGAGTAAGGTAGGAAGTGTGAAAACATGTATACCTTTTGAGCATGATTCACAACTCCTTTTGCAATGACTCTACCAGTTGAAATCTCTGTGATCTCAACTTCATCGGGGGAGAATATGACCTTCTTAGGAGACCCAGTGTGGGTCATCTGTTACACTGATAGGAGGTTGGAGGCGAGACCAGGGACATATAGCACATTGCTGAATTTACCATGATCAAGATCTATCCTTCCTTTGCCTTTACTTTCAGTGAGAGAGTCATCTCCCAATACAATAGATGGTCCTTTCGACATATCCAGTGAGGGGAAGGCCTCCTTAGTCGAAACCATCTGTCTTGAAGCTCCAGAATCTATGATAAAATTGGGTGAGCTTGATGTGCCAGCAACTAGAGCATGAATTCTCTCTCTGTCATTTGAACTTGATCCTCCTTCTCTCTTCTTTGAGCTTTCTGGAAGGGAGATGCCATTCTTCTCCAGGAGATTGGTCAGCATATCAATCTGCTTTTTCATACAAGAGCTTTCAGTGTGATTGCCCTTCGAATAGTATGAGCACTTGTTCATTTCACCTTTGTTTTTCTTCTTCTGGGTATTTTTCTTGGGACCTTGTTGATCCTATGGAGACTGCTTCTTGTCTCTTCTTTGCTCAGGTGGATTTTTAGATTTCTTTTTGCTTTTTGAATCCACCCTCGAATCTCCAGCAATCAAAGCTTGATCTTTGGAAGGTTTGATGGTGCCCATCATCACCAGCTTGTCTTGTTCTTGTGTGAGAGATTCCATGAAATCTGCAAGGCTAGGCATCTTCCAGGTTCGAGTTGTGAGTTTTGTGGCATAGAAGGTTGAAACAAAGACTGAGTAGTCAGGTCCTAGCTTTGAGAGGATGGCCAATACGAGCTGATCATCTTTCTTTTCGATACCACACCGCTTCAGCTGAAAAACTAGTGCTTTGAACTTGGAGAAATATAGCTGTAGGGATTCAAAGCTACTGGGACTCAGAGAAATCAGCTCATTTTTTATCTGATGTCCCCTCATCTCATCTGTCTTTCCAAAAATATCAGAAAGCTTCTCCCATACTTGATCCGGTGAAGTTAATCCATCGAGATGGAAAAGGAGGTCTCGGGAAATACTGAGACATAGGAGGCCATAGGCCTCATCTCTCCGATTGTGCCATTTGATCTTCTCTGCAGCTGCATTGGGCTCTGCTTCTGTTGCCATAGTCACCCTGTAGAGGCCTTTCGATCTCAACAAGATCTCCAGGGCACATGGGCAAGCTAAAGAGTAGTGGAATGGCAGCTCATACATGCTTTTGCATGGAGAAAAGAGTGGAGGATGAAGAGGACAAAAAACTAGTTCACCTCACCTAGTCTTGCTTTCCTATGTGACTTAAAACACTGAAAAAGCAGGCAATAAAGCAGAAAAAGTAGAAGGGCACCTAGGAGGCAACGAATAAAGCAAATTTGATTCCTAAGGCTTTCCCAAGCGCTACATGAGTTAGATATGGCAAGTTTGACCTCTATGGATAGGCAATTAGCAACTTTAACAAGGTGGGACACATGAAGTAGGGAAATAAGACAAAAATGAGTGAATTAATGTCTAAGTGGGTAATACTATGGGTTGATTATTCTAACACCAAAACTGTCTTGGAAACAAAATTATTTTTCCATGATGGGGAGAAACAACCCCCTAATAGTAATTCAAATTTCCAGGGATGTTTTGGCCCTAACGTGGCCAAAAACGAAACTCAAAAACACCCAAGAGAACATGGTCTCTTCCTCAATCCCCTTGGCATTACCAAAATGAATTTCCCAACTTGGGAAAAATAGAGCAGATTGCAAAAGCGTTCCTGGGCGAATGGAGAAAAATGACCTAGGGAAAATCAGGTGCATGAGAGAAAACAACTACTCGCCAAAGAGAAATTACGGTCACCTGCGTGAGTGCATGAGGATTTCCTTCCTGCACGTGAGTGTGAGCTATGGCTACCTCTATTTTTTGTAGAATCCCCCCCTTCCTCCATGTGAGGGTAATTGGGTGAGAGAACTCCCTTGGGAAAACATGGGGTCAAAGTCTGACAGCCCTGCTAGGACTGACGACTGCCCATACTCCCCTTTCCCCAAGATAATAACTACCCAACTACTCCTTGGAGAGTTAAATGGTTGGTT
>LPNX010372147.1:61186-166994 GCA_001517045.1 Pseudotsuga menziesii | reverse complement strand
CCCCCCTTCACAGCATTATCCTCAGTGCTTCATCAAAACCAAACAAAAATGATCACTCTGACACTACCTCAGTGCTATGCAAGAGTAAAAAATATGGATTTGCTAATCGTAGGGATACCTCCATGTCCTATGTATCCTCATCGAGATCATGGTGCTTATTCTGCATTTTCACTTGTCCAATGGTACGATCTGGAACTCCTCCTTGGTCCCACTACACTATTGTCTTGCATACGGACTCCTCGAAGTCCTTGATTACATGCATCAGTACACACCATTGAATATTTTTTCGATCCTGGAGAATCCTTCTCCATAGCTTGGAACATCTCTAATGTCTTTGGCAATCCAACAATACCTATGTTCAATCCCAGAGAAACGAGTCAATTCCATGTCATATTTACAAGGTTTTTCAAAAATCATGGAGGAATCACATCAACATGTATACGGACGTAAAATATTTAGAAGTTTCCAAGTGAACCAAATACTTATCTTGCATAAGTGTCTTCTTTTGGTTCCATAGGTGTCCGGCTAGCTTAATACAACCATGGCACTTACAACCCTGCCCCACCTCAAACATGGGTGTGCATTAAAGGGTAGCCTCGGATTACCTGAAAACATCTTTTAGTCGATATCTGACAACTCTGCTTTAGAGCCTAAAACTCCTTCTAGGTTCTCACAAAGCTTGGTGCTTCCTTTCCATACATCACAACAATTAATTCACATGTCAGATTCATCCATATAAGGTGCAATCTATAACAATATGTTCAAAACCATGGCTACATCATATGCTCATGTATATTTACAGGAATCAACCATAACAGTGGTTTGATAAGTAAACCAAATAGTTATCTGTATAACATATCTCATCTGATATTTGGTAGCCCTGGGTTAGAGCCCAACACCTCTCTGGGTGCTTCTCAACACTTCCTCTCAGTGCTTACCAACACTCTAGAATTATCTGTGTAGCATCTATCGATCGAGATTGGGTAGCTTTGCTCCAGAGCCTAACATCTCTTTGGGTGCTTAATGGAAGCTCTAGCTTGAGATCCTAGCACCTGCTCCAATTCTCACCAAGCTCAGGGACTTCCTTCCCAGATAACAAAATGAATCAACTCATTGGTCATATTCGTTTCTATAAGATGCAACCTTTAACAATATTTTTTGATAATACAGACCACATCATATGCATATGAATAATCACATAAATTAACAAGGATTTTCCAAGTAATCAAATACTTACTTGCGTACAATCTCTCAACCAAGATCTATTCATCCTTGCTTCAGAGCCTAACACCTCCTTGGGTGCTTAATGACAACTCTTAGCTTAAGGGCCTAGCACCTCCTCCAAGTGCTTACCAATGCTCAGGCGCTTCCCTTCAGGACATCATAATACCTAAGGGTTATTCTCTTCACGAAGCCTCCACTCTTATGATAGTCCCCTTATGGCATGAATGTGTGCAGAGAGAATTCTAACCGAATGTCTTACACCCTAGGTGTCCCCAGTGATGCATATCGGTTCCTAGCTGGCAGGGGAGGTGAAGCAATGTACTCTTGTACATCCTTCCAAAGGAGTCATTTTTCTCAAATGCATCCTCCTGAGAGCCATGTACTCCAGGGAGTACCACCATCATCTCACCTTCTTTACATACAAGCATGCAGTTTAAATGAGATGCCATTATAAGAATAATTGCAATTATAGGATTTCAAACCTATCCCAAACACATCCCTTCGATAAGCTTTGTATCCAACTACATCCTTCCGAGGAGCCATGTAAGCTCGGTACATATTTTTATCATCTCACCTGTGTTACATACAAGTATGCAATTTATATGAGATGTCATTATAAAATTAATTGCAATTATAGGTTTTCAAACCTATTCCAGGAAAATCCCTTCCAGAATCTATGTATCCAAGTACATCCTTCCGAGGAGCCATGTACAACCTGTACATGTTTTCATCATCTCACCTGCATTAGATATAAGCATGCAGTTCATATGAGATGTCATCATAAAAATTTAATCGTAGATTTCGAAATCTATTTCATGCATAGATAAAGGTCCAATTATCAAATGATTAACAGCATTGATAGTCAAATCCAAAATTTGAATTCACAATTCTGCTTCCCATAGAAAATAATAATTTGTAACCATGAGATCATCCTCATATTATTTGAATTTTGCAAGTGGGGAGTAATCATCCCTATCTTACACATGCTTCCCAAAACCTGGACATTCACATACAACATGTCATCTTGACACCATTTTAGATCATCCAAATAGTTAATAATATTCGATTAACAACAAAATTTAAAATCTGAAGTTCAAAATCTGTTATGTTCAAAATTTAGATTTCAGTCATGAGATCCTTCTCATAGCACATGGCAGTTTCCTGCCTTGCTTTTAGTGGCTACCACTAGACTTATCTACTCCTGTCATTCTACCTACAGTCTTTAGGAAAGGCCATTTCCACACGGAACTACAAGTACACATCTAGGATTCCTGAGTCTATACATAGACTCATCTTTTACCTACAAACTATCCTTCAATGAACCTCCTGCAGTATCCTGCAAGTCCCACAAAATATCGTAGATATGTTAACTTTCTTAAAGTAGGCCAACTCATCATGGCCTCAATATTTTCAAGGTCTACAGATATTTCTTTATCTAACATAGTGTGACCCAAATAATGAATTCCATCTTTGTAGAAGTCATAGTTGCTCAACTTTGCATACAACTGATGCTTCCTAAGCAATTTTAAAAATCACCCTCAATTGTTCCACATGTTTTTCCTCATCCTTTGAATAAGTAATAATTCCATCAAGGAAAAGAAGAACATACTTTTCCAAGTATCTGCTGAAAACATTATTCCTGAGGCATATAAATGTAGCTGGTGCATTTGTGAACACAAATGGTACCACTACGAACTCATAATATTCATACCTTACTCTGAAGGTTTACTTATGAACGTATTCATTCTTGATCCTTACCTGCTGGTCACCAGACCTTAAGTCAATGTAGGAAAAAACCTTCGCTCCTATCATTTGATCAAAGAGGTCATCAATTATAGGAAAAGGGTACTTGTCCTTCACAGTGAGTTTGCTCAGCTTCCCATAATCAATACACAACTAGAATGTACTATATTTCTTTTTCACAAACAAAAATGGTGTTCCCCTAGGATACATACTTGGTCTGAGGTACTTCTTTTCAAACAAATTTTGTAGCTGCATGGTCATCTCTAGCATTTATGGTTTGTTCATCCTACAGGATGTCTGGGACACTGGTGCTACTCCAGGAACATGTTCAAAGGTAAAATTAATGTCACTCCTTTGAGGAAGCCTTGGAACTTCATTAGGAAGAACATTCTTGAATTCCTGTAGCATATGAAAGCCCTCCAACCTAGGAGTATCATACTTTGCTACCTCCAAAACATGAGCTGCATACACCCTGCAACCTTTCCCATAGAACTTCTTCAGCTGCATTACTGAATACTTCCTTGTAGAGATCACTTTTGGAATTCCTTTCACAACCCTTAGGTTTCCTTCTTCATCCAAGCACTCAAAAGTATCGTTGTAACAATAAATATTTGCTTTATGTTATTTGAACCAATCCATTCTAATGAAGACATCATATGATCCAAGTGGCAAAACATTCAAATCTGCACAAGTGAGTAACCCATCCATGACCAATGGGCATTTCATTACCACCTCACTGACATCCTTTTGGATTCCAGTGGCTAGTTGGACTAACCATGATCTTTTATGCTTTTATTTCTTCAAAGTGCACACCTCAATAAATCCAGGGGTGATATAGCTGTGAGTCGATCGAGGGTTGATCAAAACAGAAACTGTCTGTTAAGCAATCTCACCCTCAACTTCCACGACAGTTGAGTTATGACCTTCCTGGTGGTCTTCTGACAATGCACAAATTTTAGGAATGATCCCCATTTATTGACCCACAATTTTTGCTTCTTTGGTACTAGGGAGTTGACCCTCCTTCCTATTCTCAAGTGGACAATACCTGAACAGATGAGGTCCTTCACATCCCCAACATTTGAGAGGTTCTTTTGGATTTTTCCTCATAACTCTGGTCGGATCAATCACATCTTGTGATAGCTTCCTTTGTTGATTTAGGAGGTGGGAATATTTAAAACCTTTCTTCCTTTGGTTAAGCTTCTCATTCCTCTCGTGGGAACTTCTCCTACTCCCTTCTACCTCTAATAATTAATGCCCAAAGTTTAACTACCTTTGTAGACCTGCCAAACTCTATAGCATGGTGGTACTCAACTGGTTTTACTCTACTAGAGCCTTCAATAAGTTCTTATTTCTTCTTTTCAATCCTGCAACTCTTCCCTCAAGCTCCTTATGGTAGCTACAACACTTGGGGAACTCTCTTGTTCCTACTTCTCTATAGCTTCAGCTCCATGACCTTGTATATTGTAAGCTGGCCTTACACACCCTTCCCCATGTGGAAAAATATGGCACAAATGGAGTGCTCCACATCTCCAACATTTCAGTAGCTTTCTGCCCTCTTTTTGATCTCTTGGATTTACCCCCATAGCATCTTTCCCTTGTCCACAGGGATCCTGTGCATCGTCCATGTTGTTAATTTTCTTGACGCTAGCCTTCTTTGACCCTCTTGGTCAGACCAAGATTAACTTCTTCAATTTGCACTATAACTCTGTAAAATGTGTTAACAACAACATTTGTTAGTCAATATCAGAATTTCAAACAATTACTTACCAATTTCTTCTTGTAGGCATGAACATTCAATGTGTCTTTCGCCGGGTTGGCTAAGTGTAGCAATTCTGCTAATTATCACTCCTTCTTGCTGTAGTTTCCTTTCTGCAACACTGACTGTCTTAGGGGGGTCAAGGGGGTCAAGGGGGATTACGTAATATGGCACATAAGATCATTGCCATTTTTCTCCTCTTTAGCACCTATGAAACCCATTGGAATCCTGCTTTTCCACTGATAAATTCCACTGAAAAACTCAGATTTTTTTTTTCTATGATCGGATCCCTTCCCAACTAATCATTTGATGTATCAGATCACTAGTTGACAATGATTCTGACGCCTTATCGGGTGAGTCTTCATCTGTCTTTCGATTCGTTAATGGATCCATCTTGATTTTTCTTTTGATGCCATATTAGGTCCATCTTCATGTGTCATCCAACACACATCGGATTGATCTGCCTCTGTCCATTGATATACATCGACTCGATCTTCCTCTATCTTCTGATGCACATCGGCTTGATCTTCTTCTATCCTCCGATACACATCAGCTCGAGCTTCCTCTATCTTCTGATGCACATCGACTGATCAATCTTCTATCGTCTTGTGAGATTTCCTATACTTAGAAAAATTTCTGAATTTTTCATTCTTCTCCTCTTCTTCTTTCTGCCACCGTGTCGGCTCCCTTCCAGTAAACCTTGCCAACACCTCGGCTCCGCCCAACCGAGACCTTCGGCTCCTCCCAGCTGAGATCACCGGCAAAATTTCAAACTTAGAATTTTTTTCAAAAATTTTCTTCTCTTCTTCCTCTTTCCGCTGCCGCATTAGCTCCGTTCATACTTTCTCATCCGGTGTCATCGTCATCCCTTCGGCTAACTAAGCCAACATATCGATTGGCTTCATCAAACATCTTGTGATGATTTCGACACTTAGAAAATTTTTGTAAATTTTCTCTCTGCTAGGTTTCATTACCAGATGGACTCAGCTTAAGTCCTCTGACATATCGGATGGGATTTATCCTAAGTCATCTGACATATCGGACGGGCTTCAACCTAAGTTATCTGATATTCTCCATAATTACAAATTTTGTTAAAAATTTTCCTGTGGTTCACATTTTTTTTCTTCTGGTGGGTAGAGTGTAACCTGCCTTTGTCGCTGCTTCTTCATGGCCCATTGAGGTCCATGCTGCAATGTGTGCTCTGATACCACATTGTAATGTCCTTGACCCTCCGACTGATGAAGATGATCCTACCATACTCCTTTTTACCCAGGCAAACTATCCCCGTTAACAGCAATTGGAAATGCATGAAACTTAAAAACATACACATATGTATAAGATACGAAATCTATAGCGGAAGCATACACATTCAGGAATTAACATATTCATGACAATTTACAAAGAAAATACAATTGTGGAGTTAAATACAAGAATACTTATCTTGAGAAGAAAATTCCCCGCAACTAGCTTTGTCGCTGCAGCGTTCCACCCAACCATAGGCCAATGTGCTCCTTACTCTCTCAGTATCATTGCCACCCCCGAGCTGAGGATGAGTTCGATAGGTAACTAGGGGACACAAATTACACACAGTGAGGCCAAACACCTACCATCAAGTCAATAACCACCTCCAAACACAGTCATCCCACTAACAACTGGATTCTTGGACTTACACCGCCAAGCTAACACAGGAATTCCCTATACAAAAAAATGCAAGTACTGGGTATGAACCAAAATAGTCTTGGCAACAAAATGATTTTTCCATGATAGGGAGAAACAACCCCCTAACAACAATTCGAATTTCCAGGGATGTTTTGGCCCTAACATGGCAAAAAACAAAACTCAAAAACACCCAAGAGAACGTGGTCTCTTCCACAATCCACTTGGCATTACCAAAACGAATTTCTCAGCTTGGGAAAAATAGAGTAGGCTGAAAAAACGTACCTAGGCAAATGGAGAAAAAAGACCGAGGGAAAATCAGCTGCATGAGAGAAAAACAGCTTCCTGCAACAGAGAAATTATGACTACCTGCATGAGTGCATGAGGATTTCCTTCCTGCACGTGAGGGTGAGCTGTAGCTACATATGTTTTTTTTAGAATGCGCCTCCCTTCCTTCATGCGAGGTTAATTGGGTGAGAGAACTCCCTTGGGAAAACATGGGGTCAAAGTCTAACAGCCATGCCAGGACTGACGACTTCCCATACTCCCCTTTCCCTAAGGCAATAACTACCCACCTACTCCTTGGAGAGTTAAATGGTTGGTTGAATAAGACAAGAAAAGGTGGTTGACTTTTTGATGGGTTCTTTTAAGGACATTTGGCTTTTCCCCATTCGCCCCAAAGGTTAAATATTCCCCTCCCCCCTTATCCTTGGGAAATCATGCCCCCATCTCTTTTAATGTTGCATTGGCATAGCTAGTTGTGGGTATTTAATTAAATTGCACATTTACATGATGTCCAAAATTATAATGTGCTGGTTAGCAAAAAATACCATCGGCATCGATTTTAATCGCTGAAACATAAAACGATAAATCAATGGTGGGGATTTTTCCTTTAGCTCCACACCATGATTAATTACAATATTTACATCACATATATTTAATGCAAACGGGGTCAAAACCAGGGTGTTACACTTCTCCATTCTTGAAGAATTCAAGGATGTGTTTATCGAGGAAATCCTTGGATTACCTCCGAAACGGGACCTATAATTTTCCATCGAATTGACCCTAGGATCAGTTTTGGCCTCCGAAGCCCCTTACCGCATGACTACACCTGAGTTGGTGGTACTCAAATTGCAGTTGCAGGAGTTGATAGAGAAAGGGTATATCTTACCTAGTGTGTCCCCTTGGGGAGCACCGATATTGTTCGTAAATAAGAAAGATGG
Source organism: Pseudotsuga menziesii (assembly GCA_001517045.1). NCBI lineage: Eukaryota > Viridiplantae > Streptophyta > Pinopsida > Pinales > Pinaceae > Pseudotsuga > Pseudotsuga menziesii. Next base: position 159,392 of record LPNX010372147.1, on the reverse strand, counting down.
TACGATGCAGATGTGCATTGATTACCGTCAGTAGAACAAAATGACCATCAAGAACCTTTACCAACTTCCTAGGAATGACGACTTGTTCGATCAAGTGGGAGGTGCCAGAATCTTTTCAAAGATTGACCTATGATCCGGATACCATTAGGTACGGATTCGCGATGAGGATATTCACAAAACTGCCTTTCATACAAGGTATGGGCACTATGAGTTTGTAGTGATTCTATTCAGGTTGACCAATGAACCCACAAACTTTATGTGTATGATGAACATCATATTCAGTAGGTATCTAGATAAGTTTGTCTTATTCTTTATAGATGACATACTAGTTTTTTCAAAGAATAAAGAAGAACATGAAGAACAAATTCATGTAGTACTACAAGTGTTAATAGAACACTAGTATTATGCTAAGTTTACTAAACATAATTTTTACAAACTGCAGATACAGTATCTAGGTCACATTATCTTTGAGACACAGATAATTGTGGACCTGGAAAAGATTAAAGCCATAAATGATTGGCATACCCCTACTAGTGTCACTGACATTAGGTCATTCTTGGGATTAGCCATATATTATCGAAATATCATTGAGAAGTTGTTGAGAATTGCTTTCCCCATGGCCACTTCACAGAAGAAAGCAAGTAAGTTCTTATGGAACGCTAAGTGTGAAGAAAGTTTTCAAAATCTTAAGCAGCTTTTGATGACCACACTGGTGTTACGAATTGCATATCCCAATGGGGATTTCATTGTTTGCATGGATGCAAACAAGGAAGGACTTGGAGGAGTCCTCTTTCAAAATGATCATGCAATTTGTTACGAATCACGGAAGTTGAAAGAACATGAGCAAAATAACCCTACGCACGATCTTGAGTTAGCAGCCATCATCCATGATTTGAGGATGTGGAGGCACTACCTCATGGGAATAATTTCCTTTTGGAGACAGACAATATGAGTGTGAGGTATTTATTTGACCAATTGGATATGAATGCGAGGCAAGCCAGATGGTTGGCTTTCCTCAATGAGTACCATTTTGAGCTTAAGCACATTAAGGGAAATGAGAGTAAGGATGCCGATACTTTAAGCTGATGAAATCACATGATTTATGAAGTAACCTTGAGTCAAACCAATGCATATTTGCATGAGAATATTAGAGAGGCCAACAGAGTTGATCCCTTCTATGTATAGATCCTCAAGAAAGTACAAGAGGATAGGTTGTTTCGACAACAAAAATAATACAAGGTCGACGAATCAAGATTTTTATGGTCCAAGGATTGCTTGTATGTTCCAAAAGGAGGGGACCTTTGGTCCATCATCCTCATAAAATTTCATCGGGCACCCTACTCAGGGCACCCATGATATCAAAAGATGATATCCGCTGTTAAGAGACACTTTTTCTGGCATAAGTTAAAGGCTGACATTGCAATGTTTATTGCGAAATGTTAGGAGTGCCAACTAGTCAAAGCTGAGCATCAACATCCTGCGGGATTACTGTATCAGTTTCCCATTACAGAATGGAAGTGGGATGTTATTAGCATGGAATTTATCATCAGTTTAATGAAAAGTAAAAATCAAAATGATTCTATTTTTGTGGTCATCGACAAGTTGTTGAAGGCACCACACTTCATTCTTGTAAAGTAAACCTACAAGGCTATGAACATTGCTGATATCTTCTTGAAAGAGATATTTATATTGCATGGGATACCCAAGGTAATTATCTCAAATCGAGATGTTAAGTTCACAGGGAACTTTTGGAGATATTTATTCTCTGGATTAGAGATGCAGTTGAAATTCAGCACAGGATATCACCCATAGACAGATGGGAAGATAGAGAGAGTAAACCAAATTGTTGAGGACGTGCTTCGGATGTATATCATGAACAAACCCATGAATTGGGAGGATTACTTACATCTTGCAAAGTTTGCGTATAACAATGGTTATCAAGCTTCCACCAAGATGAGTCCCTTTGAGGTACTCTATGGATGGAAGTGTAGAACAACGATTACTTGGGATAGCCCAGTTGATCGGCTCATGTTAGGTCCTGATTTGTTGATGCAATTAGAACATTTGGTTACCAAGGTCGAGATGAACCTTAAAGAAGCACAAGACTTCCATAAAATTTACGCAGATCGAAAAAGAAAGGATAAGGACTTTCAAATAGGTGATGATGTTTATTTGAAAGTAAAATCCAAATGAAGCTCAGTGAGCTTGGGTAGGTGTGGTAAGTTAGCACCTAGATTTTGTGGACCTTTTGAAATACTCACCAAGAAAGGGACAGTGGCTTATGAACTAGAATTTCCTGTGCATGTAAGAGTCCATAATGTTTTCCATGCATCTTTGTTAAAGAAATATGTTTAGGATACTAAACATGTTGTTGATTGGTCTGTATTACAGGTGGAACCTGATGGGGAGTTTTCCCTAGTGCCTACTAATATTTTGGACAAGAGAGAGGTGTAGCTCCGGAAGGACACCATAGTCCAATTGAAATTGCAGTGGAAGCACTTTGAGGCTGATAAGGCTACTTGGGAGAACGATGCTACCATGAGAAAGGCTTACCCCGCCTTGTTTCATGATATTATTTTGATTCCCTAGAACACTAGAGATGGTGTTGTTCTAAGAGGGGAGGGATGTAATATCCCCAAATTTTGACCTAACAATTATCGGCATGTTCCTATTGACTATGATGATTATCTTGATGTTTTATTTTTATATTAGGTCAAATACCCCACTGCATATGGACATGATGATTTCTTTTATATATTAGGTGTAAGCCAATTTTTGATGATCTATGTATATGGTTGTTTGTGTTGGGTGTGGACCCTGAAGCACATGATTGATGAGATGTTTTGTGTTGAGCGAGGAGCTCTAGAGCACTTGAGTGATTGATGATTTGTGTTGAGCGAGAAGCTCTAGAGCACATGAGTACTGTACCTTTGTGTTGATTGAGAAGCTATGGAACACATGAAAATATAATTGGATGTGCTGGGTAGAAGCCCAGGAGCCTACCATGTTGATATTGAGCATAAGATCTAGAGCATCGAATCCTTGGCCATTGTATCCCTAGCTGTATCATACAAGTACATCCTAGCATTAGTGTCCAGCGAGGAGCTCTAGAATTTCACTGAATTGTAAATCCCTATTAAAGCGTTGAGTATGGACTCTGGTAAGCGCTAGGGGTTACTGAAAAGAATTTAATAACTTCTCAGTGAAACTGAATCGAGGAAAAATATTGATCTCATCGTACTTATTTACAAGTGATTAAATGAAATTTCGAATTTATGTATTCTCATCAAGTACCGGAGAGCTACCATGTTATACGAGGGAAATCCAACATGCAAGGATGTTTAGAATTACCTATCTTAGTAGACCTAAACCATCTACCTACTTGACTGTAATGAAGAAGTTTCATTAAGTCTAGGGATCATGGTATATGATGCCTCAAGGAAAATGTTAACAAAGTATTATGTTATTATGTACTTTATACATGATATGTATAAATAAGTAAATATATTAATAATATAAATAAATGAAATAAAGAAGAGAAGATCCATCAATTATTATTTATTATTTAATATTAATAAATAGTATAATGTCTATGAAAGTCCAACTATGAAACAATAGAAAGTTCCTAAGTTAAAATATTAATAATTACCCAAAGTAATTGAAAAAGGGTTAAATCAAGAAACCAAGGTTTCTTGATTTAACTGTACCTTTAACTGAAAAGTCTGTCTATAAAGACTCAAGCCAAGGAAAGGCTTGGGGTTTTGATTTGATCTGGGGAAATTATTATTTCTTCCTATTCTCCTCTCAAGTGATTTCTTGGAGAAACGTTTTCCTGCAAGGAAAGGAGAATTGATTCAGAACTGAATACCAATTAGGAAACCCTACCTTAGGAGCTCTAAGCTACTTGCATATTGGATTCCAACTCGGGGGGAACGGGATTTAAACCAGGAATGGTTCCGGGTGATGGTTGGGTGGAACATGGTAGTTCCCAAGTGATCTGGTCATCTAACAGAGGTTATATATGCATTGAATTGTTAATGCTGGTAATTTGAGTATGTTGGTTCAGCCATTAATAAAGCTTCACGTGCAGGTATGAATCCCTTGACTACCTGTTGTATTTTCCTATATTAACTGTTGTTTAAGTTAGGTAAATGATTTCAATACATTTCCTAACCCTATATGTTTGATTTTTCTGGATAATAATATGTTGGGGTTTGTATTTTATTTAATATTAAGTTTAGGTTGTAAATTTTATTATATATACTACATATTACCATGGTTTGTATCTTTAAGCTATTTTCTGTATTATTCCAATACTTGAATTATGTTTATTGTAACTAGGTTTTGTTACTCTCGTTAAATATATATATTGCTCTTTAGTCTTTATCACTCTTTTGACTATTGCATTTGTCAGCAGATGCTTACCTTAGCTTTCATTAAAAAAAACTAGTTCAGAGGTACAAGTAACTATGTATAATATAGAAATATATATAACAATATTCAAGTAGTTGTATAATTAATGTACTAATTATATTACTTATAAACTAAAGTATAGGATTAAATAATCCAAGCTGAATCAACTAAGAACAGACAAAAACTAAATCTAAGATGGAAAATCATTAAAGAGCTTCAAGGTGTGCCTCAACAAGTATAAATTAAATATCGTAACATTCCATTAAATAAAAATAATCATAATTAACCCAATAGAGAAGGCACATTAGAGGAAATTTGAGGTCTAAAATGGGCCTCCTAAGGAAAATAATAAAATAATAGTTATTAATTTTAAAGGAAGAATGAAAAAAACTAATTTTTGTGTTCGTATGTTCGACATATATCCTTGTGTTTTTACTCAAATTCCTAGCAGGAGAGCTCACTGGATTCGGAAATTAATTCCACATCCAAAGAGTACCCACACTACATAATTTTTATAGATCCTGCTACCCCAAAAACAATAAATATCTGAAAAAATGTGATGATGACATCATCATCATGTTTTTTAGGTATTTATTATTTTGGGGGTAGAGGGACCTGTCGAAAGTATGTAGTGTGGGTACTCTTTGGATGCGGAATTAAATTCCGCATCCAATGAGCTCTCCCACTCAGAATTTGAGTAAAAACACAGGGAGATATGTCGAAAATACGAACTAAAAAAGTAGTTTTCTTTTATGACAAATATGTCAATTCAACCATTATGGTTGACTCATTTTATTGAAATTCTATTGGTTCTTGAATTCCAACTCACAAAAATTATTATAGGCACATTTTCTTATAAGGCCCATTTTAGAACCCAGATTTCCTCTAATGATCGTGACCATCCATGTGTTCCAATATCAAACCTCTATATTATTATAAATTCCACAGTTCTAATCTCTTAATCAAGTATCACATCCCTTTACATAACTCATCGTTACAAAATAGCTTACAGTCGTATTTATTACACTCATCCTTTTTATAAAAAATAAAGTGTTTAAAGGTCCCATCTAAATCTACACATAGCCATCGCATAACATTAAACAACTAATAATTAAAACCCAATTTTCCAATAGAGGCCATGACATCGATTCCTATGGATGTTCAAACCCAAGACAAAAATAATAATAATAAACCATAGCATTTTATACACAAACAATCAACAAATCATATAACCATATTTAACACGCGACGCTATATATCTAATGTATGCGGGCTGCACTTTATCAATACACCAAATGCTATGTAATAAACAAATGCATACGGTAACAGTGAGGTTGTAAGACCCTAACCACATTCACAGCTTCTACCAAAGTTTTTAATTTAACACATAGTCCTTCTAAAATAACCCTACAGTAAACGTTGGCCATCGTGGGGTTCCCCATCCATGGCTCTTCATAGTCCACATCACATAAGAACTAATAACAATAATTACAACCCTACACTAAGCTATCGAAACACTGTGGGAAAGGCTCATGCCATTCACGACATGGCCTATACCCACAATGTCAATGAATTCATAGTATAAAAAGTAAACAACATCATTATTGTGCCGAGAGGTGCTCTACATCCTAGTATGGGGGAGATCTTGTAATGTGATGTAACGTTACTAATGTTTGTAACATGTCGGCAAAAAATAATAGTGATAGTCAATATTATGGGAGAGATCTTGTTACGTGATGTCAAAGTTAGTAACATGTCGGCAAAAAATAATAGTGATAGTGAATATTATGGGAGACATATTGTAACGTGATGTAACGTTTGTAACATGTCGGCAAAAAATAATAGTGATAGTCAATATTATGGGAGAGATCTTGTTATGTGATGTAAAAGTTAGTAACATGTCGGCAAAAAATAATAGTGATAGTCAATATTATGGGAGAGATCTTGTAACGTGATGTAACGTTTGTAACATGTTGGCAAAAAATAATAGCGATAGTGAATATTATGGGAGAGATTTTGTAACACAAAATAAAAATAATATCACTTTCGTAAAGTTATTTTTCTTGATAAAAAACAAATTTTCTAACAGGCCAAAATAAAACAATCTAATACGGGGGAGATGTTGTAATCTTCGTGCCTAACAAAACAATAAAAAAGTAAAAATTCAAAATCTTGGGCTTGCACATGGTTTATTGTACATGGTTTAGGAGGCTTTGCACATGGTTTTTAAACCATGTGCAAGGCCTCCTAAACAACCCATGGTTTTATTGTACATGGTTTAGGAGGGCCTTGCAAATGGTTTTAAGACCATGTGCAAGGCCTCCTAAACAACCCATGGTTGTAGGAGGGCCTTGCATATGGTTTTAAAACCATGTGTGGGGAAATGATGCAACGTTCATTCTTAACAAAATAAAAAATATTATATTTCGGCCATAAATAATATTAAATATTAATAATAAAAATATTATATGTGGACCTTAAATAAAAATATCTGTCTTTTAGTTTGAATCAAATCAATGGATACCTAAGAAGAGGTTTGCACCTCGAGAGATTTGATCCATCTTAGTAGTTGATAGAGCCTCGGATTTGGATCTACACTGGTATACAGAGCATTCGATACCAGGAGAATGCCTTGTTACACACCCTTCTTAACAAATAGAATAACACAATATATTCATCAACATGTACACAGCATAAAATAATAACACGGTAATTAAATAAAAATAGTAATATCCATTTACACTGTAGGTGTCACGATTCGCTACACAGTCATCATTTAATACCAAGAACCAAGTTACACAGGCATGCCACTGGGCTAACGCACCATTTCAAGCAATGGTGCAGCCCATGGCTAAAAGGCCCAAAATCAAAATAACGATTTACATATCCAAACTTATTTACACAGAGCTAAATGGCTTACTAGTTACTTCATGGCTTAATGCCTTAACAAAATAATAAAACCCAAGTCTGTAACCTTAATCCTGAAGGGGAAATCAAAACCCACAGCATAAAACCCCAACCAACCAACAAATCTGAACGCAGTCTTCCCAAAAGGGCCCAGAGGTAGTAAGTTTAGACTTTCTCATAGGTTTACCGTGGCCACTGTGTAAACATTTTGGAGTCAACATCGAAGTATGGAGCCACCCCTATTTCGCTACCTTGTCACATGCAACCAAAATCAAATACGATATGCATGAGAAGTATGGAAACATTACAAACTTACACCAAAACATGTGTAGACATAACAACCTAGAACGAGGCTTACCTTACGGCTTGAAGGTCGCCTCCATGTTTTCTCCCTCCGCAGAGTGAAATTCCACAAACCCCAAATGACAAGCTTTTTGACAAAGCCATTCTATGCCAAAGCCCTAAGCTTGGTGCTGTCATGAAACCCAAGTGCATTAATGAAATTAATGACTCCAGGTGGTTCCAATATCAAGCCAAAAAAACCCACTCTCCATAGTTTCAGTCTCATTGTATTATCATGACCTCCAAAACAAAGCATATACCCCTCTAATCTATGGTTGAACCATATGATAAATCGTGCCACCCAAAGCCCTTGCAATGTATCATATATTACAACTTCTATGTAATTTATGACCCATACATTGTTTTGTCACCCCAAAAATTAAACGTTGGACTTGGACTTTAGTACTCATTCATACATGGTAGTGTGCAAACCCTAAATCATAACAAAGACTTGTATCACTTATCTCTTAAGTTTAAAACAGGGGGTATGTTCCCTAAGCTTAAGTTCTTAGAGAACCATGGAATATGGGATATGCCATGGTAAGTATCCCGGTTTTATTAAAACCCCAAGCTGAAATTGTTCCAAGATATAACCTGTAAACAAAATTAAGAGGAATGTTAATGCATTTCATTAAATAAACAAAAGTATGAATACATAATGGAATAAAAATATGCCATAGGCATTTTAACCATGTTAATAAACTAATGAGAGGAGTGATTTCACCTTGCTAAACTGAGTACGTAATGAAGTATAATGATGATCAATAGGTATACTTTTAACCAATGTGTTTGAGCTCTCTTCAAAATTGTGTCGCTAGGTAAAATCTGCATATAAAGTAAAAGAGGTGCCTTACTTTGATTGAACTAAGTAAGCCTCCATGTCAAGTAATACTTCACCTATGAGACCGTCATGGTAGAACGAGTCCTGCCACTCCACCCGCTTTGTTCTCACAAAAAAAGTTAAATCAGAACTTAATAAAGAACAAAGTAAACAATGCGTTGAAGTAAACGAGGTTCTATAAAAATGACTAACACATCCATAGTATTGTCAAACAAAAGAATAATTTAATGAAGAGACTTATAACATCGTAAGTAAAATGTACTAATAATAAATGACTCGAAGTAAAGGACAGAACGTAAGAGAAACTTACGAATAGACATCCGTACAAGTAGTGTATGTGTATTCCGCAAGAGTAATAATGTTCCATTCAAGTAATTTCTACTAGCCTATAATCTTTTTTTTTTTCGATTTTTGGGAACATTACAGAATTATAAGATTTCCCAAAAATAAAATAAAAATTATTATTCATATATTATGTTATGTTATTTCATATTTTTTACTTATTTGTATCAATGATTATAACAATTTTTAATCATTATAGAAAAATGCGAAAAACTAGCTACAACAACAACAAAAATTAAATCAGAAGTACTTGGTTGGTCTATGTGCCATTTCACATATACCCAAGGGAGTGGATTGAAATTATGATAAGATATTTGAATGAACCATTAATGTTATTCGATGGATGCCATAAATAAGACATAATATGAATGCATATCAGTCAATGTTCCGAATATCACAAGGGATCTTGGTAGGAATGGGAAGCCAAAAGAAATTATGTTTAGGATGGGAGATTAGTTTTTTATTCATATTAATACTTTTATTATTAGTGTTATTCATATTATTTTCAATCGTATTGGACGTTGGAGTAATTGGGGTGGTAAGCAAACTTTCACCAGAGGACGAGCTTGAAGATATCAAATAGGATGAACTCACTAGAGAACTAGAAACAGTTGGATGGAGGTGGATTGAGTTAAATCGTCACACATTGAATGAGTGGGATAACTAACATGAGAAAAATGTTGATTAATGGATGGAGTTCATGTATGATATGAAAATGCTTAAAGGAAATTAATGCAATTTTTAGTAGGTGGAGTTAATTATTTTAAGAGATAATTTTTAAAGAATATTGAACAGAAAAAATGTAATCACTTTACATAAAATAATGACAAATGGGAACTATATGCATAATGGTGTAACAATACACCAAGTGGATTTAATGTATTTCAATAAAGTGTCAATAATATAAATACCTAAAATATGTCTATACAAGCTCTACTGTGACAAAAATACTCGATAGCTAAATAAGTTATTTTAAACACTCACATCAAAGGAAGATGAAGTATAGGGTGAGCCTAAATAATGCTAAAGATAAAACTATAGTAAAAGGTGTTGGAGGAAACTCCCAATAACCATTAGTTATTTTCTATGGGTGCTCCAAGTCTAAGAGGAACTAACTAAGGTAGGAAACTCAAGAATATTCTTAACTCTTTATGAATATGTATAATGAATTTTATTTTATCATTTTATGGAAATCTTGACATTATCCTCTCTTAAAGAGTATTTGTGTGTTAAATGGGCTTTTAACTATATATCCAATGTGAAGGATTTCAAGTCCTCTTAAAATCAACAACTAATTATAAAGTTCTTAAATGGTTATTGAATGTTATTTAGATTCTTATCCCCACAACACTCGTATAACTAAAAATATATTTTTTTTACTCTAATTGGAGAATCTTAATGAGTTGAAGAACTAAAATTAATAATATGAAACAAAGATTTGACTCATGAAGTAATAGAGAGGATATCGGCTACCAAGGAGTAGTGGAAGAAAGATGCCACATGAGTGTTGGTCTAGTTGAAGCAAGCAATTGAAAGGAAAAGTGTCGACATGGGTGACACCGATTGAGTTAGGGGTATAGGACTGGTCAGTGATGAGCATGAGAGTAGGAAGAGAAGGTAGGGGTCACAGAAGATGTCTATTAGAGGCCATAGAGAGAGATCGATAAGAAGGGATAGTTGAACTAGTTGGCTATTGCGAGCCAACACACTAGAGTGAAGTGTGCTTGATGGGAATGCTGACGAACGAAAAGAGAAGAATTCAAGCTAGAGAAATCGACATAGGAGAACCAGGTGAGAGACAGTCAAAGCAGAGAAAAGTTGCGCTTGGTCGTGGAGACGAGGAGGCCAGCAAGTGAATAGTCGATACCAAGAAAGAAGCATTGTGGGAATGCCGACCAAGTCGTGATCGATGATGGGGGATGAGATGAACATGGGGACTTCACTTAGTGAACCTCTCACATAGCATGTGCCACCGTGGGATATTAAAGAATACCCTTAATTTTCGAGNCCCCCCCAATACCTGCAATATATTGGTTCAATTTTTGATAATTTTAAAACCCACAATATGAACTAATGTGATAGGATATTGGTCAACAAGTGAAGTCCCCGTGGAGATGAAGAAGAAATACTAAGTGAGATTAGTCTCCTTGAAGGGAGTTTTGACAGATGAAAATGAGATATTAAGTGAAGGAACTTGGGGAAATGCCGGTAGAAGGATGTGGAGTAAGTAGTCGCACCAAACTACTAAGTAGAACCGACCAGTACTACTCGAGTGGTAGACCCACTAGAGTTTCAAGAATGTTGAATTCCAACACTCTAGAAAGATAGAGAGTGTCCAGGACATAACAGAGGGTAGGTAGAATAGTTGCAAAGTTGTGATGGCGATAGTTGAGGAGTCCAAATGGAACTAGGCACCATATATATTTCTAGAGGGAGCTCGAAGCTTCTAGAAGCCACCCGAAGGGGTGGATGAGTTGTATAAATAACCATTAAGGAAAGTGAGAAAGGGGCTCAAACCTTAGAATTGTATTGGTACTATGTAAAGCATATGTATACAAGTGTTTTTCTCTTTGCACATAGCTATGACCAATCACCTAAGTCATACTTGCATCATTGGTATTATATCTATGTTACTAAAAGGAAAAGATGTAAACTCTATGTGCCACCTATAAGAAATAATATTGTCCCAATAAAGTCATACAAATTCTTTCATTTCAAATGTGAAAATTTATGAATTACTTAGTACTAGCGATTCTTTGTCTAATCCTTTTGCAGCTAATCGTTGAACACATTCATGTCTATTATTTATGCAACTTACTATCCTATCACTGATAACCATTACACTGCTTACTACCAATGCTTCCACTCTACGTTTCCCTTGTATCTGAAGGGATAGAGATGCCCCCTCGCCTGCTAAGAGAGACGGCTAGCTGGATTAGAGAGTTGGAAATTTTGATTTACCATTTTGTAACTTGTCCTCACTCTTGATTTATCATTATATAGTGAGGAGTTGAGAATGGAATATTTTCAGAGGAGAAGCTATCCATATAAATACCCATACGTGATGTGTCAGTAACCAACGTGTTTTCCTCATTATCATGGTAATATTGATACTAATGAAGGTATTCAGATCCAAATGTCGACGAAATCAAACTATAAGTATATGGATCCATGAACTTGTATTGATGATTATGCAAGTATATGGATCCATGAACTTGTATTGATGATTATGCCCCTGCAGTAGTAGTATTTGATTCCCTCTCCACGAAAAGCACGGATGATTACGACCCTACCCAGAACAACTTCCTTAGGACCGATGCTGCAGCTTGATCATACTGGTACAGATTATTTTTCACTGCTATTCACGCAATGCTATCCATAATTCGTAGGCAACCTTGGAGACCCAGCTCAAACTATAACCTATAAATAGCTAGCAATTTCTTTGCGAAATTCTAGCAGCATGCTTTTTCCACCGACTCGGAGCCATTGAATGAACAAAGAAACTGCACGAGTAAGAGGTGATCATGATCTTGAGGCGAGTGAGGAATTTATTGGGAATAGTGATGTTCATAAGCTGGTGGAAAGGCACAAGTGGAATAAGATGAAAGCACTTTGTTCAACACTGATATCACTACTCCCTGAAGAATATCACAAGGTGAGTTTTTCTCTATCTCAGTCATATCAATAAAAGTATTAAAAACAAAAGAAAAGGATACTGGTTTTACTTATGTTCACCATTTTTGTAGATGAACCATATAAATAAAAGTACGAAAAATAAAAGAAAAAGGGAAATTATTTCACTTATGTTTGCTATTTTTGTAGACAAAACACACATTATCTCACAAAGTATTGGAAGCCATTAAACACATTCGTCATTTACAAGCTAAGCTAATAGAGCTCGAAAATAACAGATATCAGCTAAAGGCTGTATTCAAACCATTTTCGGACACTTATCATGTTTATAAAATACTACAATCTTCAGAGTTAGACTTTGCAGTGTACGAGAGAAGTTTCATACAATTAGGGTTAGCAAATTTCATTCGGGCATTCAAGTCAGTGTAAATACTTCAAGAATCAGATTGAATTCTCTAGTCTTCTAATGGTCTTAGAAGAAGTTGAAGTGGAAGTTGTGAGTGCTACGGTTGATGCATTCATTCCAAAGTAATCTCTTAGTTATTCTATGAAAACCTTACAGATGTTCTGTTTATCTGGATTTTTTCTCTAAGTAATTTGATGTTTCTATTTTTACTGTGAAATTCTCAGATTTTCAAAATTTTGATAGTGTCGTCATGCAAGGAAGACTTGAACAAATGATGAATGGAAATCTTCCATAAAATTGCATGATAAAGTAATATACGAATTCTCGAGCAAAGCTAAGGCTAGTTGTAAACTTAAAACAAATTTGATTGTAAATTTAAGGCATTGTTTGATATTGATAGTGTTGGAATTTTTATACGAGGAGGAGGCTATCGCTAGTACATGTAAACTTCCTCTATTGTTTAGAATTTTGAAAAAATATTTATAAGGTTCAAAGGATAATAATTTGAGCCTTATAAAGAAGGCTCCTTGACCTCGTGCATCCTATGGATAGATCCTAAGCTAAGTTTGAGATGCGCCTAGTTTGATGACTAAGTGTGACATTGTTTGTCTATCTTGTTGATAAGCTAGATTTAAATTTTAAATCCAAGAGATTTGGATCCTATATGTAATTTGCTACTCTATAAAAATATATGGGTTGTATTCTTTCCTTCTCAACTTAGTTTATGATGCTAGATTTGTAAATAATCTTTTGAATTTGTTACATAGTCTATAAGTACTTGATAGTTAATAGTTTTTTTAGTGTGTATGAGTTGTAATAAAAGACTCATGATATTAAGTTATGTTAAAAAGTTTGTATATAAATTTATACAGAAATATATATCATGCTTATTCTATAATTCTAATTGCTATAAGAAGTGCACATAACTTGTCTATAAACAATAAATGACAAAACAATAATTGATAGATTACTTGATGCATAAATATAAAATTTTGAATATAAGACTGAATAAAGAAAGTATTATAACTTTAATAAATACGAACATGAATATAACAAACCAAATCTAAAATAGGATTAAGTGAAATGGAACCTCATACCAACTGATGTGAAATAAAAAATAAAGGTCATTGTTCTCCCAACCAACTTCCATAACATAAAAGTTACTTGCTTTGAAATCCCTGAGCCTATTTTCTAAACCGCAAGGACAAAGACTAGCAACAATACTCTCTTTACATAAGGTATAGTATGTTCCCCTCCATCACAAGCCTCCTGCTCAATCTATGGGTTCAATACTTATAGTATTTTTCCTAGGACTTGGGTCATTTATGAGTCACCTACTCCATATTGAATCTTGACCCGAGTTTTAGGGAGGATTCCTCATGTATCATTTGAGCTTTCATTAAGTAGTCTTTCCATTTGCGCTTTTCTTTTGACAATTGTCATTCCTCCTTGTGGGCCGACAAACACTCTATAACAACTATTTCACTATTCATTCTCTCATTTTTTAAATTATTTATTAATTAATAATTATTTTACATGTATTTTGACCTCACTTGGTCAAAATATCAAAATAAAATAATAATTGAAGTCTTTAAAACATAAATATCCGGCCTCTTTGGTGTATTACATACATCTCCCCTTAAAAACTAACACCCTCCTCGGTGTTACTTTTAAAATTCTTCCAAATAATTATGAAATAGATTGGATATGCTTCTCGCATGTTGATTTCCAATTCCCAAGTAGCCTCTTCCGTACTAAGGTGATTCCATTGCAGCTTGACCTTCCCAATGGTATGGTTCGAGAGTAAAAATTTTCTCCTGTCAAGAATACGTTCGAGTTCAACTTGAAATTCACCTTTGGGTTCCACCTAAATAACATTCCATTCAACCACATGAGTAACATCATGAACATATTTCCTTAAAACCGAAACATGAAAAACATTATGTACTTTTATGGTAGGTGGTAATGCCAATTTATTAGCTACTAGTCCAAGCCTTGATAAAATCTCAAAAGGTCCACAATACTTGGGTACTAAATTTGCACATTTTTCCAATATTAGTGAACTTTTTTTGGGGTTTCACGTTCACATAAACATGATCTCCTACATGGAACTCTCTTGAAGTTCTTTTTAAATATGCATTTTTTTTTTCTTATCGTGTGTTATCTTCAAATTATGTTGTTCTTGTTTCACTGTTAGTTCCATCTCTTTCAAAAATTCAGGAACCTAGCATTAATATATCAAGTGGACTACTCCAAGAAATTGGATTGTTACATTTTCATCCATAAAGTATTTAAAAGTGACCCAATTTAGATCACTACAACAAAACCTTGTGATTAACATCTATTTTAGCTTGCTTTTTAGCCGCGTCCACTATCGCTTTTAGTATATTTTTTTATCATTTTTTGCACAAAGTGGAGGATTTTGCACAGGATGGTGTTTTTAATGGCGTTATTAGCGTCCCTTTTTAAAATTTGATGTTATTTTGGATGCTAATTAGCATCCTAAACAACGTCCCTATTAGCATCCCAATTAATGTCCAAAATAGATGTAACAACTCCATAAATTCATAAAATAAAATAAAAAGCATTATGTAGTGTTTGTGGCTTCATAATAATTTATAGGTAAAAATTATAAATCCTAAATTGTATTTACAATCCTATACAAAGACCTTTAAAACTGATATGTAACAATTTGACATATGTTACTGCGTGAATGTATTTCTATCACACTATACTAGAATACAGTTCCTTTAAGATATTTTATTTACTTCCAAAATTTGTTATGTCATAGTTGGCCTATCATATTTTTAGTTTGTTGCTTATCATATCTATCATCAGGATGGATTAGTCATGCTTTTAATGCTTTAGCATTCCACTTATAAAACCTATTTCAACGTTGGGGTTATAGGGTTTTTAGTTCTTACTTAGCTTTATAAGCTGATGCATTTAAAAATTGTTTTTATTACATATGTTCTCATCAAAAGGGATTTTCTCTATCCCTTGCAAACCTAAAAACAAAATATCTAATGTGACAAGAACCAAGGTGACACTTAACAAGGACAAAAGGGTAAACAAAAGTTTAAAATATGCTTGCACCATAAAAGTGAGAAGATTGTTTTATTCTAATTTTAAACCTAGAAACACATTACTATTACCATGGTTTATCATACCAATGCATTAGTTATAAACTACAGAAAGGAATATGGGTATCGATGACATTTAAACTTTTGGAGGTAGGTGAGGTTTTTAACATAACCACGTAATGGACTCGTGTGCCCTCCAGTTGTGAGGAAAAAAGGGTAAAAGGGTTTAAACCCTAAGAGGAAGACCATGGTTTGGTTTTATTTGTGTTGATGCACTGTGAGGTGTTGATATATTTGTAACTTCAGAATGTATTCATCTATGTATCTTATGTATTGTAACCCGATGTTGATTACGGGATGTATCTGTTATGTATTTGAGTCATGTTGTCATGCCTCGATGTTTCGATCGGGAGAATCAATAATGCAAACAAGTCATGTCAAGTCATAGTGGGTAACCCTCCGATTGTGTAAGGGTTAAAGTCCCCACAGTTTCGGGGCATTAGGGTTATTAGACTCTCCAAGTAGAGGTTGGCCCTAGTAGGGTTTTAGTCATGTTGGGATTAGTATAAATAGAGATCTGGGATCTCTACTTAGCACACATCACTCACACACTCAAGTGTAGCACATAGTTGAGGAAGGAGAAGACACTGGGACTAGACAAGAAGAAGATTACTATTGTTGGGAGATCACATACTGTTTTGGGGATTTTATTGTTTTTGGTGCTGATTCTATCTCTGAGGAAGTTGCGGGGTTTTCTCCATTTATGGTTTCCCTGATCAAAAACACTGTGTTCATTGTCTCTTGTGTTTGATTGCTGTACTTGTTATTCTCTCAGTAAATATGCTAACATAATGCTAGCTTAATGTTGAAAAACTAACATGGTATCAGAGCTAACTTGAGAAGAAGACACTGTGCAGCTGCGGGAACTAGGGATTCCTAGTTTGTGGATCTTCCTCCACATATTTTGAGCAAAATTAAGGTGGAACAACTCTCCTCCTTAGGGTGCATCTCTCTGTTGAAGCAGAATCCAATTCTGAGGTTTTTCAATTTTGGACGTGTCACTGTTGTCGAAAATTAGGGCTTTTCATAGAAGAGGAATTTTTCAGTGAGCCCAGGCCTAGGTTGATCTCCTCCCAAAAATTGAAGTTAGGGACAAATTTCAAAGCATTTGGGTGGACAGAACTCTGGAAAAGAAAAACCCTAATTTTCTCCTGAACGAGCTCTGCAGGATTTCAGCTCAAGTTTCAGATCCGACATCTTGAACCTGGTAAGATATAAAATATTTTGTATTTCCATTTGAGGTTCTCACTTAAGATGTCTCATCATACCAATCTTTATGAAAAGCTTGAGGGAGTTGATAACTTCTGAGCCTGGAAGTATAGGAGCTCTATGGTCCTGGAAGAGAATGAATTAGACTCCTACATCCATGAGGAGGTTCCAGTTCCGGAGGGAGATGAGAAAAAATCCTTACATAAGAAGAAGATGGTTATGGAAAAGAGGATCATTGCTGATTCTATCAAGGATCACCTTATCCCACGGGTGTCCTCTCTCAAGACACCTAAAGCTATGTTTGATGCCCTAACCAAGTTGTTTGAAGAGAAGAACATAAACCGGAAAATGACTCGGAGGAACCAACTAAAGAATGTGAAGATTCTTAATGCAGAGACTATCTAGTCCTACTTCACAAGAGTTTCCCAGATCAAGGAACAGTTAGAAGCTGTTGATGTAGAAGTGGAAAATGCACAGATTGTGATGACTACCTTGAATGGCCTCCCTAGGTCATGGGATTCTTTCATCCAAGGAATTTGTGCAAGAAAGAAGTTAGTCAAATTTAGTAGACTATGGGAAGAATGTTCTCAAGAAGAAGCACGGATAGCATATTGAGAAGCGAAGATGGGAAGTGAAGACCAAGCCCTCACAGTTTGCTCCAAGAGAAGCAGAAAAGAAATCCTCATTACTCCAAAGGTAAGAACTCTCATTCTAAGGATAACAATAGAAATAATTTATCTAAAGTAATATGTTATAAATGTGATGAAAAAGGACACTATGAAAAGGACTATCCTAAGAACAGGGTTCACTCTCATAAAAGGAAAGGGAACAAAAGAAGACATCATGCTTATGCGGCAAAGCATGATGAACCATCTAGGAATAGAACTAGATATGAAATTGAAGACTCTTCAAGCGAGGACGAATATGTTTTGATTTTCGCTCTCACAGGTAACATTACTCATGGAAGTGATGATCGGCTTATAAATAGTGGGGCTTCCAAACACATGAATGGATTCAAGGAATCCTTTGTAAGACTATCAGAACATGACTCACCTCACAAGGTGAAGCTAGGAGATGACTACTATTGTAATCTCACAGATCACATAAGGTTAACAATAATACATACTAAAACATACATAAATATAAAGTAGAGACAAGGGACAAGAACAGATAGGATAAACATATTATATTATTATAGTGAGTTCATATAAGGCTGAGAACTGAACTGAGTTCACATTTGGCTCAATAACCTATAATATACAATTTACAAACGGTTACAAAATAACTACCTGTCGGTTTGGTGAACCAACACAACTTTTAGTTAGCCTAACTAATCTTCTAGTTTAATGGGCCGACTGACTTAGTCGACTGATCGACTAAGTTGGCCCATCGACTTAGTCGGTTGATCGACTAAGTCGATCTTCATTCAAGTCAACTTATAGACTTGCTCCTTCTACATCTCCCCCACAGATAAAACATTTCTTTGTCCCGAAGAAACAGGGAGGTACAAAAAATATGTGTTTGTCAGACCCTTCCAAAATGCTATTGTTGAGGTTTGTGTCCAGAAAAGACCGACCATTCGTCTGCACAGTCCGCCATCGACAAATCCCCCCCTGGTGGAGTGGTTTATTGACAAGGTAATTCAGGGCTTGATGGTCTGTATAGAATGTGAAGGGGTTGGATAATAGGTAATGTCGATACTTTTGGAGGGAAAATACCATACCTAGGGATTCTCTTTCTGTAGTCGAGTAGTTTCTTTCAGCCTTATTTAATTTATGACTGCTGTAAACTATAGGGTAATCCATCCCATCATCTCTTGGTTGAGTTAGGATTGCTCCTATTGCTATTCTGGATGCATCAATATGCACATGAAATTTGGTCAACCAATTTGGAAATTTTATTATGGGGGCTTCGACTAGTTTTCTTTTCAGTTTTTCGAAAGAGATGTGGCATTCCTCTGTCCACTGAAACTCCTGATATTCCTTTAGTAGTTCTTCCAGAGGATAGGTCATATCTGAATAGTGTCTTATGAATTTTATATAATAGCATGTATGGCCAAGTAACACCGTGACTTGTTTAGGGTTTACTGGTGGTTTCAAGTCGAGAATAATTTTAATCTTTGAAAAGTCGACCTTGATACCGTATTTACAGACAATATTCCCTAAGAGTATGCCTATGGGATTCATAAAGATACATTTATTAATGTTCAAGGAGAGTTGAATCTCTTGACATCTCTCCAGCATCAGTCTGAGCCATGTGCAGTGATCTTTTAAGGTGGAGTATATTGTCTAGTCATTGAAGTATACTTCCATGATCTTATATATATACTCTTGAAATGTCTTGACAACAATTCGAGAAAACACTGTAGGTGCATTCTTTAACCGAAAAGGAATAACTCGGTAAGCAAAGGAACCAAATTCACACATAAATGTTGTTTTCTTTTGATCTTCCTTTGCTATTGGTACCTGGTTATAGCCTGAGAATCCCTATGTGAATGAATAGCATTCGTGTCTTGCAACTTCATTCAGGATTTCATCAGCATAAGGGGTGGGGAATGGGTTGGTCAGTGTTACTTTGTTGAGCTCCCTAAAGTCGACACAGATTCTTAACCTTGTCGGGTCATGTTTCTTGGGCTGTACGACCATGGGACTTTCCCATTCCGACTGGTCGATGGGGTAAATGATTCCCGCTGCTAACATGTTGTCAATTTCCTTTTTAACTATCTCCTTGTACTTGTGGGCTATTTTATAAGGTATTTTCTTAACAGGTTGGACATCGGGTTTAGTATTGATTTTCATTTCACCAATTTCTTGTACTAAGCCTTTTAAGTATTTGTAGTCCCTGCAGAAGACATCTTGAAACTCTCTGAGTAAGTTCATGATTTTAGTGGTATGTTGTTCGTTCCAGTAGTCACCAATCTTGGCTATTTTTGGTCAGTCGTCGTTTCAAATGTCGACCTCTTTAGTTTTCACTTTGGCATCCAGCCATTCTAGTGCTTTAGCTTCATTGATAGGTTGACTTCCTTCTTTGAACTATGAGAATGTGGCAGGGAAGTTGGCTACAGTCATTCGGTTAATGTCTGGTTTGTCAAATGTGGCGACTTTCAGGATCGAGTGGATGGGTTTTGTTGTTTCAACGTGGTTGGATTTCCATTTGAAGATCTTGCCTTCTGTGTGTTCATTTTCTAATTGTAAACGGGTTGACTGCGTTCTCGACTTTGTTTGTATATTGTTACAGTCTCTGGTCTGTCGATGGTTTTGGGAGGGTTTCTTGTCGGTCGGTTGGAGAAACTGTTTGATTTGTTGTGCTGGTTCAGCCAAGTTTTCCTGTTCAGGTGTGAAGCTGAAGTCTTTAATAAAATTTTCCCTGAGTTCATGCCAAAAGAAGGTTTTTCCCTTGGCTTCCTCCATCTTATACCATTTGTTGGGAAAGTCGGCTAGGGTTGAGGGGAACAAGTGTGGCCAGGCTCTCTCATCCTTGTATCCAAGTCTTCTCCACTCTGTTTCACAAGTCTTGATATGTTCCTCTAGGTTTTGACCTTGGTTAAAGATAGGGATTTGGGCTTGCTGTGTTAACTTCTTGCCACCAAACCTCTCAATAAAGTAAGTCGAATCAGTTGTCCAAGTCTGTATTTTTTTCTGATGGGTATCCCACCATCTAGCTACTTGACTTGTAAACGTTTCAACTAAGCTTTGAAGTCGGCCCTGTTCACCAATATTTTTAGATACTTGTTCGATGTGCATGACTAGGGATTCCCTCTCCTTATACCTTGATAGTGGTGTAGGTTTTAAGTCGGTTGGTTGTAAGGTAGGGTGTTCCCTGATTTTCTTTTCAAAGATTTTGGGGATAATTGAAACTATGAAGCACTATCAGGTGGGTTTTTTTCTGTACTTTTTGTATAGTCCAGTACCCTCTTGCTTGTGTTTCGTAATTTTCAATCTCGCAATCATATAATTCAGCATCTGAGTTATAACCAATTGTGTCCTAGTTACCTAAGTGAAGTTCTCCATGGATGTTTGGTTCTGTGTACTCTGTATTGTTGTGGATTTGGTAGAGTTGTCTGACATCGACTTCCTCATCAATTGGTTCAGTCCAAGGCTCTCCCTAAGATGGATGAATGGGTACAATGAATTTTTGACCATTTCCTTTTAACTTGATTCGTTCCTTGTCCAAGGATATGGATGCTTTCATCTTCCAACCCCAAGGTCATCCGACGAGCGCCGGGAAGGAACTAGATCCTTCCTTTGGGTCAATGATTTTGAAATCAACCTTTGTTGAAATGCCCTTGATGGTCATGTCAATGTTTTTCCAAACCCCAATGGGTTAAATCAGGCCTTGGTCGGTGAGTTTTAGGTAAATGCTTGAATCGTAGAGTCGAGGTCTTCCCATCTATTCCCAAGTGTCTCGGGTCATGATATTTACCTGTGACCCGAAGTCGAGCACTACTTTTCGAACGTGGTACCCTTTGATTTTTAGGTCGACAAGTGGGTCAGCATCACTTTTGTCTTTTTGGTTCAAGCTACAAATGTTTTTGGTTTGTTTTTCAGGGTTGGTGTCTTTTATTTCATGTAACAAATCTATAAACTGAGATACTGATTTATCTGTTTGATCGAGTTGGATTAATCGGTGTATTTTGTTGGTTTGACTATTGTCGAGGTATTCTTTTCGTGTAATGTTTTGAAAAACATGTGTGGCTTCCTTATACGTTTGTTTTTCGTGCCGTGGGTTAGGATAGACATTTGTTTCTTTAATATTACTGATTTGAGGGTTATCAAATCCTGTTATTGTGCCTTCTCGAGTGACAATATGTAGATTTTTAGTATTTATTACATCATGCTTTTGCACACAAGACAATACATTAACATTTTTCTTGGTATTAATTTTCTCTAACATAATAGGACAATCCTAAAGTGAGTGATCGCCTACTCCACAGTGTGTACAGAATTTGAGATCAATCCTGTCCTTGTATGGACAGTCTACATACCAGTGACCTTCTTTGTATCATATGAAGCACTGGGTGGGTTGACGTAGGCGTATGTCACGATTCCCAGAGAATCAACCTCTTCCTCTGTAACCTTGGCATCGATTATCATACCAGCGCTCATATCGTCGACCGTCGTATCTTTGTTCGTTCTCATTATTTGATGGATTGTTTTGCTCGTTAGGTTGTGCCACTGCATTTGTTTGATACACCGCGTGATAGTTCTGTCGGTTCTTTAGGCTTAACTGATAGTCGGCGGTGTTGTGACTTTTGGTTTCGCAGATGGCGCACCAGGAAGCCTTGCCATTTTTCATATTAAATGAGCATTCTGTTGTAGAGTGATCTCTGTGATCCTGGAAAATGTCGCAAAAGGATTTGGTCTATACAAAGTGGACGTCTTGTCGGCTATATTCTTGTCGACAGTTATCTTTTGAGTGGTCGTTTTTTGAGCACTTAGTGCACTAGATCTCCTAATTCTTGAGGCTGAGCTCCTTCAGAGACTTCTGTACATTCTCTAGTTGTTGTTCCAGTCTGTGGTCCATGGGGTACGTGGGTATATCTTCATCCATTTCAACCTGAAGAGCTTTTGTTAGCACATCCTCATACGTTTTGAACGTTTCCAAACTAATATTTCAACGTACTTTTTGCGATAATCCTGCAAGAAACCATTGAATTAGTAATTGTTCATCATTAACATAATCCAATTGATCGGTAAATCTTTCCACCGCTTGTCATAGTCGCAGACAGATTCTCCTGGATTTTGTGAAGTGGTTTTGAGCTTCTTTACGGCTAGGTGCTTGGCATCTGGTGTTTTAAATAATGATAGGAATTGCGCCTTAATATCGGCTTTTGTCGCTCTGGGTTGTCGTTCCAAAAAGTTCATGTACCATGTCAATGCCCTTTTCCTTAAGGCTACTGTGAACTGTGCCATTTGTCGATCTTCATCTGTAACCTGGTTGGCTTCCCAAGTCGACTAGCAAACAAACCAGTGTCATCTGGGGTCTTCATCTCCCTCATAGAGAGGAATGTGAGCTGATTCGTGACCCATGTCTGAATCACTTTCACTGCTCTTAGAAGTTGGTGCCGGTGGAGGTGGGGGTGGTGGTGAAGATCGTGGGTTTATTGATGTAATCGTTCCTATAGAATTTTAGTCGATATAAATTGGACTCCCATCGGTCATTGTTTCGTCGACTTGCAGTTGGTTGATGTCAACTTCTATCGTCGATGGTCCAGTGCAACTGTTTGTTTGCAGGTTTAAGTGTTCGGTTTCTTCTAAAGCTGTATGTGGCAGCGGGGGTGCTCCTTCATGTGTCGGTAAGAGCAAGTGGATACTTCAGAGGGAGGGTGCCTCCTGAAACATCACCCAGTCCCCTTCCAGTGGTCGATGGATAATAAGGTGTCGACCAGTGTACGTGTCATTGCCTAATAGGCTCCATATAGTGAAGTCACCAGCTCGTAGTCGGAGGTCATCTTTGACAATAGTTTGTATTCTTGTACACAGATTTAATGGGGAAAGGGTTGTTCCTTCACTGGGAGCTCTTGACTGGATAGCTTCTGGCTGCTCTATCCACACTTCTTCCTCCTTAGGGAACACCTCTTTTTCTACGCCCTCTTCATCTTGGTCATGACCCAACTCTGGTGGATTCTCTTCACAGTTGTTCTCCCTAGGGTTTTGTCCTCTATGCAGCCTTGCGTCTCTTTCACGTCTTGCTTCCATTCTTTGCTTCCTTTCGTCCCTTTCTATTTTCTAGGTGTTCGACATAATTTCATACACTACTATTCTTTTAGGGTCCTCTTCAGCCAACTTCTCATCACTGGTGTCTGATATCGTAGTTGAGTCGACTAGGATCCACTATGCTCGATCTTCGACACATTACCAGCTACCCCCCCATATCCTACCCAACGCTTTTAGAAAGCCCAAATAGTGTGATTTATTTGATTAGGAAGTATTCCCACTCCCTTTCGGTAATAAGTTTCTCCCACTTCCTCTGCTTCTTTGCCCAGTTAGAGTTTATTGGATGTTCGTGAATTGATCGATGAGATTCGATGATATGTACTACTCCTTTCTCAATCAAGAATTTGAACAGTAAGGTCAGTAGGGAACACAAAAATTGTTCGGTGAAATATGTGAAAAAATTCTCTTTGACGGTTTCCATAGAAGTTCTGTCTTCGACTACTTGTTCCTCACAGAAGTCGTTGGTGATTTTCTCAAACCACTCCAACAAATTTGTTCGGCCTCCTCGTATTAGTTTTTTCGACAACTGTTGTTCTTTAGTTGCATCCGGCTTTCTCATCCAGAAGTTGCTTCAAGATTTGGGGCATTGATTCGACAAACTTTTCATGTGTCTCTATGAAAAATCTTTCTTTTGCTTCAGCAACTGTTAATCTGTTCCTTCATGCGTAATTTTGCAAATAGTTAGCAATTTTGCGTTCCCACTAGTCCTTAATCTCCTGCTCTGGTATCATATGTGAGCATATATTTCAGTCGTGTACTACTGGAAATTGAACCAATGTTGTAATCTCACAGATCATTTAATTTTACCAATAATACATACTAAAACATACATAAATATAAAGTAGAGACAAGAGACAAGAATAGATAGGATAAACAGATTATATTATTATAGTGAGTTCATATAAGGCTGAGAATTGAACTGAGTTCTCATTTTTCTCAACAGCCTAATATATACAATTTACAAATAGTTACAAAATAACTACCTGTCGGTTCGGTGAACCAACATGACTTTTAGTTAGCCTGCCTAATCTTCTAGTTTAGTGGGCCGACCGACTTAGTTAGCTGATCGACTAAGTCGGCCCATCGACTTAGTCGGTTGATCAACTAAGTTGGTCTTCATTCAAATCGACTTATCGAATTGCTCCTTCTACATCCCGAATTGTTGTCAAGACATTTCAAGAGTATATATATAAGACCATGGCAGTCTACTTCGACGACTCGACAATATACTCCACCTTAAAATATCATTACACATAGCTCAGACTGATGCTGGAGAGATGTTGACAGATTCAACTCTCCCTGAACATTAAGAAATGTATCTTTATGACTCCCATAGGCATACTCTTAGGGTATATTGTTTGTAAAGACGGTATCAAGGTCGACTTTGCAAAGATTAAAATTATTCTCGACTTGAAACCACCAGTAAACCCTAAACAAGTCAGGGTGTTACTTGGCCATACAGGCTATTATAGAAAATTCATAAGACACTATTCAGATATGACATATCCTCTGGAAGAACTACTAAAGGAAGATCAGGAGTTTCAGTGGACAGAGGAATGCCACAACTCTTTCGAAAAACTGAAAAGAAAACTAGTCGAAGCCCCCATACTAAAATTTTCCAAATTGGTTGACCAAATTTCATGTGCATATCGATGCATCCGGAATAGCAATAGGAGAAATCCTAACTCAACTAGGAGATGATGGGATGGATTACCCTATAGTTTACAACAGTTGAAAATTAAATAAGGCTGAAAGAAACTACTTGACTACACAAAGAGAAGCCCTAGGTATGGTCTTTTCCCTCTAAAAGTATCGACATTACCTCTTATCCAACCCCTTCACATTCTATACAGACCATCAATCCCTGAAGTACCTTGTCAATAAACGACTCCACCATGGGAGTATTTGTCGATGGCGGACTGTCCAGATGAATGGTCGGTCTTTTCTGGACACAAACCTCAACAATAGCATTTTGGAAGGGTCCGACAAACACATATTTTTTGTACCTCCCTGTTTCTTCGGGACGAAGTAATGTTTTGTCCATGGGGGAGATGTAGAAGGAGCAAGTCGATAAGTCGACTTGAACGAAGACTGACTTAGTCGATCAACCGACTAAGTCGATGGGACGACTTAGTTGATCAGCCGACTAAGTCAGTCGGCCCACTAAACTAGAATATTAGGTAGGATAACTTAAAGTCATGTCGGTTCACCGAACCGACATGTAGTTATTTTGTAACTATTTGTAAATTGTATATATTAGGCTGTTGAGCGAAACAAGAACTTAGTTCAGTTCTCATCCTTATATGAAATCACTATAATAATATAATCTATTTATCCTATATGTTCTCGTCTCTTGTCTCTGCTTTATATTTATGTATGTTTTAGTATGTATTATTGGTAACCTTATGTGAACTATGAGATTACAACAACTACCAATATCCAATAAAAGGTAGTGGGGAATCTTCATATAAGCTAGACTCTGGTAAGTCTCTAACAATGAAGGAAGTATTGTTTGTGCCAAGACTCAAGAAGAACCTTCTCTCCATATCAGCATTAGATGCAAAAGGGATGCGGGTTGCATTCATAGAAGGTCAAGTCATCATGTGGCCAAGAGGTAAGACTATCAATGATGCAATAGTGATTGGAGAACAAGAAGGAGGGTTGTACAAATTGAAGGGCCATCTAGAACAAGCCTTGGTCCCTAACATAGTAGAGCCAAATGAACTCTGGCATAGAAGGCTTACACATGTGCATTACAGAGCACTACCTATTGCAAGCAAAGCTGTTGAAGGTCTTCCAGAATTCCAAGCAACACATGATGGTGTTTGCAAAGGATGTGCAAAAGGAAAGAATATGAAGAAGACATTTCCCAGAAGTGAAAGCAAAGCCAAAGGCATACTATAAATCATCCACTCTAATGTATGCAGTCCTATGTCATCAAACTCACTAAGAGGGTATGCATACTATGTTTCTTTTATTAATGATTTTTCTAGAAAGACATGGGTTTACTTTATGAAGAACAAAGACAAAGTATTCAGTAATTTCAAAGAATTCAAATCCTTGATCAAGAACCATACTGAAAAGAAGATCAAAACCATTCGATCATATAATGGCGAAGAATTCACTTTGAATGAATTCAAAGAGCTATGCAAAGAATTAGGGATTAAGAGGGCGTTGTCCACTCCTTATAATCCACAATAGAATGGGATTGCAGAACGAAAGAATAGAACCATCATGGAAGTTGCAAGAGCAATGCTTCATGATCAAGATATTCCTATGCATCTTTGGGCTGAAGCTGCCAGAATAGTGGTGTATGTACAGAACTGTACTCCACATAAAGTACTCGAGAACAAAACTCCTGAAGAAGTCTTCTCCAGCAAGAAACCATAAGTCAGCCATCTCAGAATATCCAGCTGTCCGATGTACATACACATCCCAAAAGAGAAGAGAAGAAAATTAGATCCTTCAGGAAAGAAGGGCATCTTTCTGGGATACTCTGAAAGCTTAAAGGCTTACAGAATCTATTTCCCAAGATAGAAGAATATTAACATTAGTAAGGATGTGACATTTGATGAAGACACAGCTTACAACAAATCCAGAAAGATACTTGCTGAAGAACTTGAAGAAACAGAAGCATAAGTACCCAGAATTCATGACACAACGATGAATGAAGAAGATCAAGAAGAAGATCAAGATTTCGAGGAACCACAAAGACCTATAGATCCACCTCTAGAGAAGAGTCCTCATTAGAGGAAACCTACTTGGGTACATGAACTTATCCAAGGTCTGGAAAGATATGGGGCTCCAGAAGAGAATAACAGAGAAAGAAAGAGGACCAGATCCTGTTCTGGGTATGTAGCTTTACTATGTGATTTCATTGATAAAGAACCTTCCAGCTATGAAGAAGCAATAGAACAGAAATAATGGAAGGATGCTATGATCGAAGAATATCAATCGATCATGAAGAATGATGTTTGGGATGTTGTTCCAAGACCAGAAGGGAAGTCAGTTGTAACTTCCAAATGGATCTACAAGATCAAGCATGCTGCAGATGATAGCATTGAAAAGTATAAAGCAAGATTTGTAGCTTGAGGTTTCTCTCAGAAAGAAGGAATAGACTATGAAAAAACCTTTGCACCTGCATCTAGATACACTTCCATCAGATCAGTACTTGCTCTTGCTGCAGTGATGAAATGGAAGATACACCAGATGGATGTCAAGATTGCTTTCTTGAATGGTGTAGTGGAAGAGGAAGTGTATGTAGAACAACCACTTGATTTTGAGACACATGATAAAGAGTCTCATGTATGCAGATTGAACAAATCCATATACAGTTTGAAACAGGCACCCAGGACCTGGTACGAAAGAATTGATAGCTTTCTATCCAGTTTGGGATTTACCAAGAGTAAAGAAGATTCCAACCTTTACTATAAGGTTGAGGATGGAAACCCAGTAATGGTTCTACTATATGTAGACGATATATTTGTGACAGGTACAGATGGGTTGATTACTAATACAAAGAGAAAGCTTGCTGCTGAGTTCGAAATGAAGGACTTAGGGATGATGCATTACTTTCTAGGAATGGAGGTGTGGCAGAGCATAGATGGAATCTTTCTTGGACAAGGGAAGTATGCAGTAGAGATCCTAAAGAGGTTTGGGATGATGGACTGCAAGACTATGGCCACACCTTTGGAATTGAACCTGAAGCTATTGAGTGATGCTTCATCAAAGTCAGTTGATGCTATGATGTATCATCAAATGATTGGGTCATTGATGTACCTGATGAATATGACACTAGATATTTGCTTTGCTG
Source organism: Pseudotsuga menziesii (assembly GCA_001517045.1). Classification (NCBI taxonomy): domain Eukaryota; kingdom Viridiplantae; phylum Streptophyta; class Pinopsida; order Pinales; family Pinaceae; genus Pseudotsuga; species Pseudotsuga menziesii. Next base: position 130,627 of record LPNX010372147.1, on the reverse strand, counting down.
TGAACACCTTGAGCCAGTTATTGACAGATCCAAGACATCTTCACTTGATTTCTACAAAGCATATTCTAAGGTACCAAAAGGGTACAATTGATTATAGGCTCAAGTACGATGTGAATCAAAAGATTAACCTAGGAGGGTTATGTTGATTCAGATTGGGCAGGCAATGCCATTGATAGGAAGAGCACTTCAGGGTGTTGCTTCAGTATGCGATCAGGTGTGATGTCTTGGTTTAGCAGGAAGCAATCCTATGTGGCACTAAGTATAGCTGAAGCAGAGTATGTCACGGCTTGTTCAGCTAGTTGTGAGGCAGTATGGCTGTGGAAGCTAATGTCTGATATATTTGATCTCCAATTGGATGCTACTTGTATACATTGTGACAATCAGAGTTGCGTAAAGTTGTCAGAGAATCCAGTGTTCCATGACAAGTCTAAACATATCGAGATCAAGTATCACTATATCAGGGATATGGTGCATAAGGGAGCAATGAAGCTCCAATATGTTGCGACAGAGGAACATATAGCTGATGTATTAATGAAGCCATTGGCTAGGTTGAAGTTCAAGTACTTCAGTGAGAAGCTTGGTGTTCTACAGATCGAGGTTTCCTCCAAGAGAAAGTGATGAGACCCATAGCCATTCTAACATGGTGAGAGGATTGGTTCCTTCCATGGTCACATGTAAGGGCTGAGCCATTCTATCATGGTGATAGGGTTGTTCCCTTCCATGTCAGATATGAGTGCTAGCCATTCTTTCAAGTAGGATAGATGTAAGGGTAATTGCCATTCTAGGAATGGAGGCACATGGTCAGTTACCAGGACAACTCAGTCTAGGACTGAGAATCCATTCTGATGTGATAGAGGGATGTGTTCCCACTTGATCAGATGTAGGGGCTGAACCATTCTGTCATGGCTAAATGATTATATTCGTTCCATGTCAAATGTGAGTGTTGGCCATTTCAACGAGCAGGTCAGATGTAAGGGTAACTGCCATTCTGAGAATGGAGGCACGTGGTCAGTTACCAGGTAGCTTGGTTGAGGACTGGGGGCCATTTTGATATGATTATAGGATTGGTTCCTACAAGATCAGATATGAGTGCAAGCCCTTCCTTCATTGTGAGCAGGATGTGTTCCCGCCTAGATGGATGTGAGTGCTATGCCTTTTCACAGATGATAAAAGATGTGCCTATCATGCTGGTAATTGTAAGTGCAATTCCTTTCCACAAATGATAGTAGATGTGCCTATCATGCTGGTGGATGTGAGTGTAGTTCATTTCCACATATGGTAGTAGATGTTCCTACCATGCCGGTGGATGTGAGTGCAGTGCATTTCCTAAGATGGTAATAGATGTGCCTACCATGTTGATGGATGTGAGTGCAATGCCTTTCCACAGATGATAGTAGTTTGTGCCTATCATACTGATGGATGTGAGTGCAGAGCCATTTCACAGATGGTAGTAGATGTGCCTACCATGCTGGTGAATGTGAGCGCTGGACCTTTCTTATATGATTATAGGATTGGTTCCTACATGATCTGATGTGAGTGTTGGGCATGCCTTTCTGACAAGTAGGTCAGATGTAAGTGCTGGGTGAAGACCTACATGATGGCTAGGCCTATAACCCTCATGAAAATAGGCTGGATCTATAGAAATTCCTATGACGAGAAGAATCATGAGATAGCACCAGTGCTGATCCAGATCAAGTGATGATCCAAATCCAGTGATGATGATCCAGCAGTGATGATCCAGATTGAGTGATGATAGGCAGTGATGATTCATATTCAAAGATGAGGATGACTTGAAGATGAAGATGACTCAAAGGACTTGAGGTGCAGATGACTAGACGATATAGTTGATATAGAGAAGAAGACCAGTGCTGAAAATTGTGTCGAAAGAATACCTTCCGAGTTAAGAGGGAGTGTTGATGTATTTGTAACTTTGAAATATATCCGTCTATGTATCTTATGTATTGTAACCTGATGTTGATTCCCGGATGTATCTATTATGTATTTGAGTCATGTTGTCATGCCCCAATGTCCTGATCGGGAGAATCAATAATGTAAACAAGTCATGTCAAGTCATATTGGGTAACCTTCCAATTGTGTAAGGGTCAAAGTCCCTACAGTTTCGAGGCACTAGGGTTATTAGACCCTCCAACTAGAGGTCATCCCTAGTGGGGTTTTAGTCATGTTCGCATTAGTATAAATAGAGATCCGAGATCTCTATTTAGCACATGTCACTCACACACTAAAGTGTAGCGCATAGTTGAGGAAGGAGAAGACACTGGGACTAGACAAGAAGAAGATTACTGCTATTGGGAGATCACTTACTGTTTTGGGACTTTTACTCTTTTTGGTGCTGATTCTATCTCTAAGGAAGTCGCGGGTTTTTCTCCATTTATGGTTTCCCCAACAAAAAACATTGTGTTCATTGTCTCTTGTGTTTGATTGTTGTACTTGTTATTCTCTCAGTAAATATCCTAACATAATTCTAGCTTAATGTTGAAAAACTAACATGAGGAAGGTCAAGGGATATTGACCCTTTGTCTCCATGACATTCAATACTTTCGTCACCAAATATCTGTTACAGACAGAAACTTCCTATGGCTTGGGGGTGCCACAACAAACTAAATGACACCAAAAACCAATCATTTCCAATATGCAAGAGAAATAAAGAAAACTAACACTAAGGGATATGAATCGTACCTTATTCCTATAAGGTTTGCCGTTACACCAAAACTTGTAGATTTTGGTGAACATTTGAAACCCAACACAAGGACCTATCATCAGGAGTGGTGGTTAAACAACTTGTTTTATATTCCCAGAGGTGCGGCGGTTATACCATGTGGAGGTACCTGATACTCCAACACCCCACCTTTGGTGTAGCTTAGGGGAATTGAACCTGAGACCTATTCTATGATACCATGTACCTATGAATATCCCTTGGCTACCAATATTTCCTTATATTTCAAAGGTGAACCATTAGCAGAAAACTTAGTTTTGAAACCCCACTTACATTGAACTAGCTTCGTCCCTGAGGTGAGATCAACCAACTACCAAGTGTTGTTCTTCTGGAGTGAGCTGAATTCTTCTTTCATGGATTCTTTCCATATTGGATCATGTGTTAATTCATCATATGTCTGTGGTTTTGATTCAACCATCAGATAGCATTTCTCTGCAAATAAAGGGTCTTTCATGCTCAGGGCACTCTCAAACTGAGATCTAGTCCTCCTAGGATCACTAGGATTTCCAGCTAGTACCCCAGCTGCATGAATGGTCTTTTCTGCCCATTGTGGTCTTGTAGGAATGTTAGGATCTGAAATTAAATAATCATTATAAGACATATCAGAATCAGCAAACTGATTTGACTCTTCACTTACATTCAATGGTTCTAGTGGTGAAGAAGACTCTCCAACTTCAACTGCTACTAAAGGCTCTTCTTGGAACTGAACACTCCTTTCAATGAAGGATTTGTTTGTGCTCAAATTGATCAGCTTGTACCCTTTTGAATATTTAGAGTACCCAACAAATAGACACTCTTGGCTTTGGTACTGCAAATCCTTCCTCTTTTCTGTTGGAATTCTAGCCCAAGCCTTTGAGCCAAAAATCCTAAAACGGGTCACATCTGGCTTGTTCCCACTCCATGCTTCGAAAGGAGTCATACCATCAAGCTATTCATGAGGCACCCTATTCTGGATATAATATGCACAGTTTATAGCCTTGGCCAAAAAAATTGGTGGCAAAGTCTTAGCCTCCAACATATAGGTTGCCATCTCTTTCAGTGATCTATTCTTTCTCTCAGCAACACCATTTTCTTGTGCTGTGTAAGGGATTGAATGTTGCATCTGAATACCTGAATCTTCATAATATTGAATGAAATCAGACATGACATACTCACCACCATTGTCAAATCTGAGGATCTTGGGTTTCCTCCCAGACTAGTTTTCAACCAAAGCCTTAAAGCCTTTGAAGAGGCCAAACACTTCAGACTTATGCTTCAGGAAGTAAACTCAACAGTACCTAGAAAAGTCATCTATGAAAGTTAATGCATATTTAGCCTGACTCATTGACATTTGAGGGAATGGACCAGAAACATTACTGTGGATCAACTCAAGAGGTGCATAGGTTCTCTCATGACTAGTTCTCTCAAATTTATGCTCTTGGTGTTTTTCTAGGACACAACCTTGACAGACTCCCTTGGAAAACTTAATCTTTGGTAACCCTATGACCATTTATTTTTCACTTAGATCAGAAATATACTTATAATTAATATGGCCAAATATTTCATGCTAAAGTTTGCTTGCCTCATTAGCATGAATCAAAAGAGCAGAGGGGTTTGAGTAAGGTAGAAAATGTGAAAATGAGTATACCTTCGAAGTGTGATCTACAAATATTTTTGCAATGACTTTACCACTCAAGATTTCCATGATTTAAACATAATCATGGGAGAATATGACCTTCCTTGGAGACCCTATGTGGGTCATCTGATACACTGACAAGAGGTTAGAGGCAAGACCTGGAACATACAATAGATTGATGACCTTACCATGGTGAAGATCAATCCTTCCTTTGCCCAAACTGTCAGTGAGAGAGTCATCTCTCAGCACTATCAATGGACCTTTCGACATGTCAAGAGAGGAGAATGCCTCCTTGGTTGAAACCATATGTCTTGAAGCTCTAGAGTCTATGATGAATCTAGGTGAGGTTGATGTGCCAGCAACCAATGCATGAACTCTCTCTCTCTGTCTTCTAAATTTGATCCTCCTTCCCTCTTCTTTGAGCTATCAGGAAGGGAGATGTTATTCTTCTCCAAGAGTTGGGTCAGCATGTCAATCTGCTTCTTCATGAAGGAGCTTTTAGGATGAAATCCCTTACTGCGTTATGCACACTTGCTAATTTCTCCTTTGTTCTTCTTCTTCTGGAAGTTCTTCTTAGAGCCTTGGGGCTCCTTGTGAGACTTGTTCTTATCTCTCTTTTTATTAGGTGGCTTCTTAGCTTCCTTCTTGCCTTTTGAATCCACCCTCGAATCTCCAGCAGCTAGAGCCTAGTCTTTGGAAGGTTTGATGGTGCCCATCATCACCAGTTTATTTTCTTCTTTTGTGAGGGATTCCATGAACTCTGCAAGCTTAGGCATATTCTAGGCTCGAGATGTCAACTTGGTGGGATGGAAGGTCAAAACAAACACTGAATAGTCAGGGCCAAGCTTCAAGAGAATGGCCAAAACTAGTTGCTCCTCCTTCTTTTCAATTCCGCACTGTTTTATCTACAAAACAAGGGCTTTAAACTTGGAAAAGTAGAGTTGTAGGGATTCAAAGCTGCTGGGACTCAAGGAGATAAATTCATTCTCTATTTGATGTCCTCTCATCTCATCTATCTTACCAAAAATCTCTACAAGTTTCTCCCATACTTCATTTGGTGATGTCAATCCATTAAGATGGAAGAGGAGGTCTCTGGATATGCTTAGACACAAGAGACCATAAGCCTCATCCCTCTTGTTGTGCCATGTAATTTTCTCTGCAGCCGCATTAGGCTCTACTTCAATTGCCATAGTCCCCCTATAGAGACCTTTCGCTCTCAACAGTATCTCCATCTCTGCTTTCCATTCAAAGAAAATAAATGGAGTGAATATGATCTTCTAAGATTGATCCATAGCTCAGAAATTGTCCCTTCAGTCAGCATAGTGGCTCCTAGTCAAGCTGTCAAACTTGCAATAGCAATATGGAAGGAGAGAAATCGATCTACAAAGGCTCTAATATCATGTAAGGTTTTCCATTACACCAAAACCTGCAGATATTGGTGAACATTTGAAACCCAGCACAAGGCCCTATCGCTAGGAGTGGTGGTTAAACCACTTGTTTTATATTCCCAGAGGTGCGGTGGTTATACCATGTGGAGGTACCCGATACTCCAAAAATTCCAAGCGGTTGATGTAGATCCCCATTGATCTTTTCCAATCACAGTTGTATTTCAAATTCACTCTCAACAACAACAAACAAAAAAAGCATGCTATATATTCAAGTGCTAGACCTACTCTAACATATATAATCAATCATGTATAAGAAAATAAATACATCCATGGATACAATATTAATATTTATGCACATGTATTGGACATGAAATGGATATTTATATTATTAAAAATAGAGATACAATAGTGACAACCTCTTCCAACACTTCTTCGAACCCGAGAAACCGAGTCCTCCACTTGGGAATCCACCACTTCAGTCCTCCATCTCTCAATGGAAAGCTCACAAAACAAAGGAAATATTGGGAAGAATAGCACTGTGGTCCCTAAAGGGAAAAGGGATGCAGAGTCAAGCATAACAAGTGAGGAAACAATGGACTATAGTTTCCTTTCTCTCAATTTTCTCCTCCTTCAGTGTATCCAAGAGGTTCAATATATAACACTCCAAAGAGGCAATGGAGGGTCGAGTCTAGGAATTCCCAAGGCATATGCAAGGCCAAGAGACAATATATTCAGACTCCTATGAGAAAAATCCAAAAATATTTTTATTCATACATATTTCCGGATGTATGTGGGTTTTGACTCAAACTTTTGTGTATGCACAAGAGTATGTATTTAAAAGTCGCATATAGGCATAAACAGGTGTTTTTGGGGATAATCTTGGAACACCAAAGTATAATATCGGAAAAGGGGGTCCATAGAGTCTACAGAGGGATACGAGAGGCCATAAATATGTGATCAACTAGGTGTGGTAAAAACAGCTGTAACAGATACGCCCTAATGTGTGAGGTAATAGGGGATGTAACATGATGGCCAAAATACATTATATAATCCATCCAAAAAGTGAAGTAATGAAGACTCATGTGGAAGAACCATCCACTCAACAGTACAATATAATGAACAATCTCTGCATATGACTACAAATATACATATAACAGTCCCGGATACATAAGAGGACAATGACCATAAAAAGAAATGATATACCAATGTCATGTGTGGTCATCGCCATATACAATATCCAATGGATCAAGATCTCCATAATTGAAGAAGATATATGATATACAATGGAATCTGATCACAATAGCTGAAATCTCATTAATACTGGCACGATCAAGGAGGTACCATATGTGTAATGCCATGAATCTTGGAGATCTTCTACACAAACCGCTACGAGTACAGGTCCTACTATGTCAATAGATGTGTCAAGGTCGAACATAGTAGTCCATTGTATGATTATTGGTCATTGATGTATACCATTACCAGGTGCGAGATCACCATCTAATAATGATAATTGTAATCAAGGTACAAAGTACAATCTAACAAGTGTGAATAGATGTGTTGAGGTCAAACACTTGAAATAATCCATCAATCAGGGGACATTTATGTTTTCCTAAAACTACTGATTGTGAGAGAACCTACCACTGATGAATGTAAGTCTCAAGGCACTCAAATGGACTCTAGACTCCTATTCCATAATAAATGATCTGAATTCGATGGAATGGAATCCGCTGGAAAGAGGGAATTAACGAATCCCCTTTCAACCAACACGAGGTACTCAGCAACCATGGATAATGTTGAATAACTCTAAAAAACAAGATATGCATGAACCAATAACTGTAATGGGAGAGGCTGACATCCAAAGTAAAGATAACTGAGTGATGGTCCACTCAGGTTTCAACTTCCTTTGAACAAGAGAATAAGGTGAATCGTGACTGAAGGTAGGTAGCATGGACTCGATATAAAAACTGGGACATCTCTTTGACATAGGAGGCATCGAAAGAGGCTCCATGGGCACTGGAAGCATAACCAGATGGTGCAAATAAAATCAGAGTAACAAGTACAACTCCTAAATTCAAATGAATAACCCAACCAATGGATGTGATATATATTGATTTGTTCGAATGCGACACAAATCGAAAATTTCCAAAGATAATATCATTTCCCATTCGTCTTTTTATTTTTTTTATTTTTTGGACTTTTTCAGATGTTGAAAAGATTGAAAAATAATAAAAGTGCTTTATAGTGTACAACTAGGAGGATATGAGTGTCATGGGAAAGAAAACTAGTTCCAAGCAATTGAACATACCTATGCTCAATGCAAGGAATCATGTGCAGGATAAGGATACTTGGGGGAAAGTATCATCCGAGTAAAGGGTGATCAAGCTACAAAGGATATGCAAAAGGATATGCTTGGCTAGTATTGAGACAAGCTTGGGCTACATGTCTTATAAATCGGAATTAAGGAGCCAAATTAAAGCTCAATAAGGCAAGCAAAACTCATGAAATGCAATCACAACTTGATATATACAAGGTATTCCTTTGGGGATGGCCATCATAAAGTTCAAGAGGACTATGAAGCTCTTTCTCAAGGACATGGTGGGAATAAAAAGGGACTCCCCAAACTTAAAGGAGAAATCTCAGCATGGGAAACAAATGGAAACATGATCTAACTAGGGATCACATGTATAGAAAATCTCTAACACTTACATAATGTAACTTCTAGTAGCATTATGAAGGTTTTGCGACATCATGAAGTGGGTTCATACCTAAGGTTATTATGAAACAATCATATGAAAATGTATAAATGCAAGTGGATGTGAAATCCTAACCTATATGGCAGTTCAAAAATATACCTGTCATGGGAACCAATGGGTTAAATCCTCGGAGAGAGTGTACAAAAAATGGACCCTACATGACAACAATGTTAGGCCAAAATGGCTGGAAACAGTCAGTAAAGATTCCAAAATGTAGTGTATAGCGAGGACTGATAATGACAACTACAGTTAAAAGGAATAGTGCAATGTATGATTGGACATAAGAAGGAATGTAAGGTTGTCATGTCCCCATGCCTCCGACTGGTGAAGAGGACGTGACTACAAGCTTCAAACACCCGGGCTAAGAGCCCCATGAACATGTACAGGCATAAAATTTGCAGAAACAGAATGCTTAAACTTGTATATTGAACTAGAATATGCTCACATGAATATTTATCATGCACATATGCAATCATCTATCAGACACAACGGAAACATCATACATTTAACAAGCATTCATTTTAACATGTTCATCATTTTCATATCATTGACAGAAAATATGGTTGCAGAAGTAAAAATGGGCAAGATTACTTATCTTATGAAAAATTTGCTCTGCAACCAACTATGTCACTGCAATGTTCCACCCAACCATAGGCCAGCGTGCTCCTTAATCTCTCAGCAACGCTGCCACCCCCGAGTTGGGCATGATTCTCCAAGGAATAAGGGAACTAGCAAGCTTACACATAGCCAAGGATATACCGAACACACATCCAAGCCAACAAAGTTGGGTTTATCAGGCCATCAAGGAGTTGGGAAAGGCTAAATGCTAAGCTAGTGAGCTCATCACAGAGCCAAGAACACCTACACCAGAACTAGCCTGACCTCTAAGACACCCAAACACACCCAACACAAGGAATCAGTCCCTTCTCTGCTACACAGTCCCTTAGGCCCTGCATTCCCTTCCAGTGCTATTCAGGGGTGATGGAGAAGAAGGCCATCCCTCTAGCTCTGTCTGTGTGGTTTCCAGCCACCAGGTTTGTCAAGCAAAACTAAGCCCCCATCGATGCTCCCTACACAGTCTGAAGACCAACCATTGCACACAAGCAATTAAGTCAGTTGTCACAGCTCAAACAGGGAAAATGAATTCTGAGTCATTCTTGGCCCTATCGTGGCCAAAATGACTCTTAGGTGAATTTACAGCAGTCCCCAACATGTAAGGAATACCACAACAACCACAGCCACAATGTGGGAAAACACAGCCCGTCCTGGGCAACGAGATCACCAAGAAAACATATACAGACCACGCTAGGGAAGAAATTACAGTCTCCCAGCCTATCGGTGAGCGTGAGAAACAATGAAAAACCCACAATCAGCTAGTGGGGATTGGATACGACCACACTATTTACAAATTCGCAGAAGAAAACCACTACATGGGTAAATCCAGCAAAATCCTGTGTGTGAAGACAAAAAACGGAAAGAATCCCTCTGCGTGAGAATGCACAGCAATGGAGGGGACGTGAATTGCAAGTCCGCGATCATTTTTGCTCAGTCGTGGGTAGAGTGGAAAATCCCTACATGAATGATGAACCCCAACATGGTGAGAACCCCCCCCCCCCCAAAATATTGGAGTGCGTGAGGGTGAGCAGCTACCGAGAGGACACAAAATTGCAGTGCCCCTGGGTGTTTAGCAACTTGTGGAGAGGAAGAAAAATGTCTGCGTGAGGGGATGAACAGAAAAATCATGGGTAGAGTGTGCGTGTGGGTGAGGACTGATAGTCCTGCCACCCCACTCCCAAAAATCATAACTGCCTCAACCACCAGCAACCCTTCTTAATGAAAGTGGTTGGAATAAAACAAAGGAGGAAGACATATGGGTATTTTTCTCTCATATGCCCCTTTCTCATTTTAGTTGCTGCGATCGTAGCTGGTCGGGTTCATTTTTAATTATAGATGCATATTTACATGATGACTGTCATAATATATGCCGCATGCCCCGATATACCATCGGTGACAATTCAAATCCGAAACATAACATAACCGATCAATGGTGGGGCCTTGGCCTTTATCTCCACACCCCGATCATTTACCATTTATACATCATATACATCTAATGTAACAGAGTCAAAACTGGGACATTACAAAGGTGTAGACCCAACATTCACTTATCCACTACCACCCTTGTGAAGGTGAACACTAGTGTTAATACGAGACGAAGGGATTGAAAATCCTCCAAAAATGGTGTAGAGGATTGAATATGACCACTCCTGAATCTATAAGCAAGGTAAGAGGCTGTTGTGTCCTCCAGTCCAAAACCATGGTTTGCACTAGGACCTGGAGTGGGTGATGGGATACTATTAGTGATATCAGGCATGTCGACCATAAAAGGACCCTAAATCAAGAGAACATAATTATACTCAAGTAAATGCAATCCCAAAATCCAACTAGTGCACAAAGAGCACACTCCTAATAAAATATACAACCAGAATGCAAGCAAGCCAAGGGGAGGATAAATGAGCTCCCAAATGCGGAAGGTATGTCTCACCTAAGAGAGGCCTGAAAATCCCACACACTACAAGTGAATGTGCATAATCAAATATAGTGTTCCTCAACTTCAGTGCATAAAGTAATTGTGTTTTGCGACCCCTACCTGGCCAGGACACTCATAGAATAACCTCTGCAAGTACCCCCTGCGATACCTACATAATAAAACTAAGGTCACCCGAATATAACCAATGTTGAGGCAGACTATCGTAGGAAAGATCAACCGTATGGGTAGGGTAGCAAAGCTCTAAGATCGAAAGCACCAACCGGTACCTCAAAAGCCCCTAGATATGAATACGATCTTGCAAATATCTTTGAAGCTCATAGAAAGTGGCCAGGGGCTATCCCAACCACAATCGTGTATGCTACATCGTTCTTAACTCCTGATAAACACTAATTATACCAAGGATTTCACTCTCTCACTTGGACAGATAGATACTTGTTATGTTTAGTAGTCTTGGAGAATTATCTCACAGTGAACTATTCCAAGACCCTAAATCCTAATCTTGTTGGTGAACCCTATCAAAGAAAAATGTGTAGTTCATTTTAATTTAAGCGTTGATTTTAATGGCTTTGATTACTCAAAGGGAAATGACCATGCAACTAATGTTATTATGACTCAACAGTGAAATAAATGTGCACACCTAACAAATAATGCGAAGTGCAATATTGTCTAAATGAAAAAATAGGGTATGCCACTACATGATATGCATAAATGTTCATTCCTTTCCAAATGCCAATGCAATTATTTTTTATATGAAATCTTAAACAAAACTCTCATCCAAGAAATCCAATGTAGATGTGAGTGTTGGACATTTCGACGAGCAGGTCAGATGTAAGGGTAACTGCCATTCTGAGAACGGAGGCACCTGGTTAGTTACCAGGTAGCTTAGTCGAGGACTGGGGGCCATTCTGATATGATTGTAGGATTGGTTCCTACAAGATCAGATAGGAGTGCAAGCCCTTCCATCATTATGACCAGGATGTGTTCCTTCCTGGATGGATGTGAGTGCTATGCCTTTTCACAGATGATAATAGATGTGCCTATCATGCTGGTGATTGTAAGTGTAGTTCCTTTCCACAAATGATAGTAGATGTGCCTATCATGCTGGTGGATGTGAGTGCAGTTCCTTTCCACATATGGTAGTAGATGTGCCTACCATGCTGGTGGATGTGAGTGCAGTACCTTTACTTAGATGGTAATAGATGTGCCTATCATGCTGATGGATGTGAGTGCAATGCCTTTCAACAGATGATAGTAGTTTGTGCCTATCATACTGATGGATGTGAGTGCAGAGCCATTTCATAGATGGTAGTAGATGTGCCTACCATGTTGGTGAATGTGAGTGCTGGACCTTTCTGATATGATTATAGGATTGGTTCATACATGATCTGATGTGAGTGTTGGGCGCACCTTTCTGACAAGTAGGTCAGATGTAAATGCTGGGTGAAGACCTACATGATGGCTAGGCCTACAACCCTCATGAAAAAGGGCTGGCTCTGTAGAAATTCCTATGATGAGAAGAATCATGAGATAGCACCAATGATGATCCAGATCGAGTGATGATCCATATCGAGTGATGATCGAGATCCAGTGATGATAGCCAGTGATGATTCAGATCGAGTGATGATCGAGATCCAATGATGATGTCTCATGATGATCCAGATTAAGAGACGATCCAGATTCAAAGATGAAGATGACTTGAAGATGAAGAGGACTTGAAGACGAAGATGACTCAGAAGACTTGAGGTGCAGATGACTAGATGATCTAGTTGATATAGAGAAGAAGACCAGTGCTGAAAATTGTGTCGAAAGAATACCTTCCTAGTTAAGAGGGAGTGTTGATGTATTTGTAACTTCGAAATATATTCATTTATGTATCTTATGTATTCTAACCCGATGTTGATTCAGGGATGTATCTATTATGTATTTGGGTCAATTTGTCAATCCCCAATGTCCTAATCAGGAGAATCAATAATGTAAACAAGTCATGTCAAGTCATAGTGGGTAACCCTCCGATTGTGTAAGGGTCAAATTCCCCGCAGTTTCGGGGCACTAGGGTTATTAGACTCTCCAAGTAGAGGTCAGCCCTAGTAGGGTTTTAGTCATGTTGGGTTTGGTATAAATAGAGATCCAGGATCTCTATTTATCACACATCACACACACACTAAAGTGTAGCGCATAGTTGAGGAAGGAGAAGACAATGGGACTAAACAATAAGAAGATTACTGCTATTGGGAGATCACTTACTATTTTGGGGCTTTTACTGTTTTTGGTGCTGATTCTATCTCTGAGGAAGTTGTGGGGTTTTCTCCATTTATGGTTTCCTCGACCAAAAACACTGTGTTCATTGTCTCTTGTGTTTGATTGTTGTACTTGTTATTCTCTCAGTAAATATCCTAACATAATTCTAGCTTAATGTTGAAAAACTAACCTGAGGAAGGTTGAGGGATCTTGACCCTTTGTCTCCATGAAATTCAATACTTTCGTCGCCAAATCTCTATTACAGAGAGAAAATTCCTATGGCTTGATGGTGCCACAATGGACTGAATGACACCAAAAATCAATCATTTCCAATATGCAAGAGAAATAAAGAAAACTAACACTAAGCGATATGAATCGTAACTTATTCCTATAAGGTTTGCCGTTACACCAAAACTTGAAGATGTTGGTGAACATTTGAAACCCAACACAAGGACCTATCACCAGGAGTGGTGGTTAAACCACTTGTTTTATATTCCCAGAGGTGCGGTGGTTATACCATGTGGAGGTACCTGATACTCCAACACCCCACCTTTGGTGTAGCTCGGGGGAATTGAACCTGAGACCTATTCTCTGATACCATGTACCTATGAGTATCCCTTGGCTACCAATATTTCCTTATATTTCAAAGGTGAACCATCAGCATCAAACTTAGTTTTGAAACCCCACTTACATTGAACTAGCTTCCTCCCTGAGGGAAGATCAACCAACTCCCAAGTGTTGTTCTTCTGGAGTGAGATGAATTCTTCTTTCATGGCTGCTTTCCATATTGGATCATGTGTTGCTTCTTCATATGTTTGTGGTTTTGATTCAACCATCAGATAGCATTTCTCTGCAAACAAAGGGTCTTTCATGCTCAGGGCACTCTCAAACTGAGATCTAGTCCTCCTAGGATCACTAGGATTTCCAACTAGTTCCCCAGCTGCATGAATGGTATTTGCTGCCCATTTTGGTCTTATAGGACTGTTAGGATCTGAAATTAAATAATCATTATCAGACATATCAGAATCAGCAAACTGATTTGACTCTTCACTTACATTCAATGGTTCTAGTGATGAAGAAGACTCTCCAACTTCAACTGCTACTAAAGGCTCTTCTTGGAACTGAACACTCCTTTCAATGAAGGATTTGTTTGTGCTCAAATTGATCAGCTTGTACCCTTTTGAATATTTAGAGTACCCAACAAATAGACACTCTTGGCTTTGGGACTGCAAAGCCTTCCTCTTTTCTATTGGAATTCTAGCCCAAGCCTTTGAGCCAAAAATCCTGAAATGGGTCACATATGGCTTGTTCCCACTCCCTGCCTCGAAAGGAGTCATACCATCAAGCTCTTTATGGGGCACCCTATTCTGGATATAATATGCATAGTTTATAGCCTTGGCCCAAAAATTTGGTTGCAAAGTCTTAGCCTCCAAGATACAGGTTGCCATCTCTTTCAATGATCTATTCTTTCTCTCAGCAACACCATTTTGTTGTGGTGTGTAAGGGATTGAATGTTGCATCTTAATACCTACATCTTCATAATATTGAATGAAATCAGAATTGACATAATAACCACCATTGTCAAATCTAAGGATCTTGGGTTTCCTCCCAGACTAGTTTTCAACCAAATCCTTAAAGACTTTGAAGAGGCCAAAACCTTCAGACTTATGTTTCAGGAAATAAACCCAACAGTACCTAGAAAATTCATCTATGAAATTTAATTGATATTTATCCTGACTCATTGACATTTGAGGGAATGGACCAGCAACATCACCATGGATCAACTCAAGAGGTGCAGAGGTTCTCTCATGACTAGGTCTCTCAAATTTATGCTCTTGGTGTTTTTCTAGGACACAACCTTGACATACTCCCTTCGAAAAATTAATCTTTGGTAACCCTATGACCATTTATTTTTCAATTAGATCAGAAATATACTNGTTTTCCTAGGACACAACCTTGACAGACTCCCTTGGAAAACTTAATCTTTGGTAACCCTATGACCATTTATTTTTCACTTAGATCAGAAATATACTTATAGCTAAGATGGCCAAATATTTCATGCCAAATCTTGCTTGCCTCATTAGCATGAATCAGAAGAGCAGAGGGGTTTGAGTAGGGTAGAAAATGTGAAAACCAGTATACCTTCGAAGTGTGATCTACAACTCTTTTTGCAATGAATTTACCACTCAAGATTTCCATGATTTAAACATAATCAGGGGAGAATATGAACTTCTTTGGATACCCTGTGTGGGTCATCTGATACATTGACAAGAGGTTAGAGGCAAGACCTGGAACATACAATACATTGATGAATTTACCATGGTCAAGATCAATCCTTCCTTTTCCCAAACTGTCAGTGAGAGAGTCCTCTCTCGGCGCTATCAGTGGACCTTTAGACATGTCAAGGGAGGAGAATGCCTCCTTGTTCAAAACCATATGTCTTGAAGCTCTAGATTCTATGATGAATCTAGGTGAGCTTGATGTGCCAGCAACCAATGCATGAAGTCTCTCTCTGTCTTCTAAATTTGATCCTCCTTCCCTCTTCTTTGAGCTATCAGGAAGGGAGATGTTATTCTTCTCCAAGAGTTGGGTCATCATGTCAATTTGCTTCTTCATGAAGGAGCTTTCAGGATGAAATATTTTACTGCGGTATGCACACTTGCTAATTTATCCTTTGTTCTTCTTCTTCTCGAAGTTCTTCTTGGAGCCTTGAGGCTCCTTCTGAGACTTGTTCTTGTATCTCTTTTTCTTAGGTGGCTTCTTAGCTTTCTTCTTGCCTTTTGAATCCACCCTTGAATCTCCAGTAGTTAGAGCCTACTCTTTGGAATGTTTGATGGTACCCATCATCACTAGTTTATCTTGTTCTTTTGTGAGGGATTCCATGAAATCTGCAAGCTTAGGCATCTTCTAGGCTTGAGATGTCAACTTGGTGGCATGGAAGGTCAAAACAAACACTGAATAGTCAGGGCCAAGCTTTGAGAGTATGGACAAAACTAGTTTCTCCTCTTTCTTTTCAATTCCACACTGTTTTATCTGCAAAACAAGGGCTTTAAACTTGGAAAAGTAGAGTTGCAGGGATTCGAAGCTGCTGGGACTCAAGGAGATAAATTCATTCTCAATTTGATGTCCTCTCATCTCATCTGTCTTACCAAAAATATCTACAAGTTTCTCCCATACTTCATTTGGTGATGTCAATACATTATGATGGAAGATGAGGTCTCTAGATATGCTCAGACATAAGAGACCATAAGCCTTATCCCTCTTGTTGTGCCATTTAATTTTCTCTGCAACTGCATTAGGCTCTACTTCAGTTTCCATAGTCCCCCTATAGATACCTTTCACTCTCAATAGTATCTCCATCTCTGCTTTCCATTCAAAGAAAATAAATGGAGTCAAGATGATCTTCTAAGATTGATCCATAGCTCAGAAATTGTCCCTTCAGTCAGCATAGTAGCTCCTAGTCAAGCTGTCAAACTTGCAATAGTAATATGGAAGGAGAGAAATCGATCTACAAAGGCTCTAATACCATGTAGGGTTTTCCATTACACCAAAATTTGCAGATGTTGGTGAACATTTGAAACCTAGCACGAGGCCCTATCGCTAGGAGTGGTGGTTAAACCACTTGTTTTATATTCCCAGAGGTGCGGTGGTTATACCATGTGGAGGTACCCGATACTCCAACAATTCGAAATGGTTGATGTAGATCCCCATTGAGCTTTTCCAATCACGCTTGTATTTCAAATTCACTCTCAACAACAACAAACAAAACAAGCATGCTATATATTCAAGTGTTATACCTACTCTAACATATATATTCAATCATGTATAAGAAAATAAATACATCCATGGATACAATATTAATATTTATGCACATGTATTGGACAGTAAATGGATATTTCTATTAATAAAAATAGAGATGCAATAGTGACAACCTCTTCCAACACTTCTTCGAACCCGAGAAATCGAGTCCTCCACCTGGGCCTCCACCACTTCAATCCTCCATCTCTCAATGGAAAGCTCACAAAACAAAGGAAATATTGGGAAGAATAGCACTGTGTGGCCCAAAGGGAAAAGGGAAGTAGAGTCAAGCATAACAAGTGAGGCAACAATGGACTATAGTTTCCTTTCTCTCAATTTTCTCCTCCTTCAGTGTATACAAGAGGTTCAATATATAACACTCCAAAGAGGCAATGGAGGGTCGAGTCTGGGCATTGCCAAGGCATATGCAAGGCAAAGAGACAATATATTCAGACTCCTATGAGAAAAATCTAAAAATGTTTTTCTTCATGCATATTTCCGGATGTATGTGGGTTTTGACTCAAACTTTTGTGTATGCACACTAGTATGGATTTAAAAGTCGCATATAGGCATAAACATGTGTTTTTGGGGATAATATTGGAACACCAAAATATAATATCAAAAAAGGGGGTCCATAGAGTCTACAGAGGGACAAGGGAGGCCATAAATATGTGATCAAGTAGGTGTGGTAAAATCAGCTATAACAGATACGCCCTAATGTGTGACGTAATAGGGGATGTAACATGATGGCCAAAATACGTTATATAATCCATCCGAAAAGTGAAGTAATGAAGACCCATGTGGAAGAACCATTCACTCAACAGTACAATATATGAACAATCTCTGCATATGACTACAAATATACATATAGCAGTCCCGGATACATAAGAGGACAATGACCATGAAAAGAAATGATATACCAATGTCATGTGTGGTCATCGCCACATACAATATACAATGGATGAAGATCTCCATAATGGATGAAGATATCTGATATACAATGGAATTTTATCACAATAGCTGAAATCTCATTAATACTGGCACGATCAAGGAGATACCATATGTGTAATTCCATGAATCTTGGAGATCTTCTACACAAATCGCTATGAGTACAAGTCTTACTATGTGAATAGATGTGTCGAGGTCGAACATAGTAGTCCATTGTATGATTACTGGTCATTGATGTATACCATTAATTGGCGCGAGATCACCATCTGATAATGATAATGGGAATGAAGGTACAAAGTACAATCTAACAAGTGTGAATAGATGTGTTGAGGTCAAACACTTGAAATAATCCATCAATCAGGGGACATTGATGTATTCCCAAAACTATTGATTGTGACAGAATCTACCACTGATGAATGTAAGTCTCAAGGCACTCAAATAAACTCTAGACTCCTATTCCATAATAAATGATCTAAAGTCGATGGAATGGAATCCGCTAGAAGGAGGGAATTAACGAATCCCCTTTCAGCTAGCATGAGGTACTCAGCAACCCTGGATAATGTGGAATAACTATAAAAAACAAGATATGCATGAACCAGTAACTGTACTGGGAGAGGCCGACATCCAAAGTAAAGATAACTGAGTGATGGTCCACTTAGGTTTCAACTTCCTTTGAACAAGAGAATAAGGTGAATGGTGACTGAAGGTAGGTAGCATGGACTCGATATAAAAACTGGGACATCTATTTGACATAGGAGGCATCGAAAGAGGCTCCATGGGGACTGGAAGCATAACCAGATGGTGCAAGTAAAATCAGAGTAACAAGTACAACTCCTAAATTCAAACAAACAACCCAACCAATGGATGTGATATATATTAACTTGTTCGAATGTGAGACAAATCGAAAATTTCCAAAGATAATATCATTTCCTATTCGTCTTTTTATTTTTTTTATTTTTTGGACTTTTTCAGATGTTGAAAAGCTTGAAAAATAATAAAAGTGCTTTATAGTGTACAACTAGGAGGAGATGAGTGTCATGGGAAAGGAAACTAGTTCCAAGCAATGGAACATACCTATGCTCAATGCAAGGAATCATGTGTAGGATAAGGATACTCGAGGGAAAGTATCATCCCGGTAAAGTGTGATCAAGCTGGAAAGGATATGCAAAAGGATATTCTTGGCTAGGATTGAGACAAGGTTGGGCTACATGTCTTATCAATCGGAAGTAAGGAGCCAACGTAAAGCTCAATAAGGCAAGCAAAACTCATGAAATGCAATCACAACTTGATATATATAAGGTATTCCCTCGGGAATGGCCATCATAAATTTCAAGAGGAGTATGAAGCTCTTTCTCAAGGACATGGTGGGACTAAAAAGGGACTCCCCAAACCTAAAGGAGAAATCTCAGCATGGGAAACAAATGGGAACAAGATCTAACTAGGGATCGCATGTATAGAAAATCTCTAACACTTACATAATGTAACTTCTAGTAGCATTATGAAGGTTCTGCGACATCACGAAGTGGGTTCATACCTAAGGTTAAGATGAAACGTTCATATGAAAATGCATAAATGCAAGCGGATGTGAAATACTAACCTATATGGCAGTTTGAGAATATACCTTTCATGGGAACCAATGGGTTAAATCCTCGGAGAGAGTGTACAAAAAATGGACCCTACATGACAACAATATTAGGCCAAAATGGCTGGAAACAGTCAGTAAAGATTCCAAACTGTAGGGTATAGCGAGGACTGATAATGACAACTACATTTAAAAGAAATAGTGCAATGTACGATGGGACATAAGAAGGAATGTAAGGTGTAGACCCAACGTTCACTTATCCACTACCACCCTTGTGAAGGTGAACATTAGTGTTAAGATGAGATGAAGGGATTGAAAATCCTCCAAAAATGGTGTAGAGGATTGAATATGACCACTCCCGAATCTATAAGCAAGGTAAGAGGCTATTGTGTCCTCCAGTCCAACACCAAGGTTCGCACTAGGACCTGGAGCGGGTGATGGGATACTAGTAGTGATATCAGGCATGTCGACCATAAAAGGACCCTAAATGAAGAGAACATAAATATACTCAAGTAAACGCGATCCCAAAATCCAACTAGCGCACAAAGAGCACACTCCTAATAAAATATACAACTAGAATGCAAGCAAGCCAAGGGGAGGATAAATGAGCTCCCAAATGCGGAGGGTATGTCTCACCTAAGAGAGGCCTAAAAATCCCACACACTACAAGTGAATGTGCGTAATCAATTATAGTGGTCCTCAACTTCAATGCATAAAGTAATTATGTTGTTCGACCCCTACCTGGCCAGGACACTCATAGAATAACCTCTGCAAGTACCCCCTGCGATACCTACATAAGAAAACTAAGATAACCCAAATATAACCAATGTTGAGGCAGACTGTTGTAGGAAAGATCAACCGTATGGGCAGGGTAGCAAAGATCAAATATTGAAAGCACCAACCGGTACCTGAAAATCCCCTAGATATGAATACAATCTTGCAAATATCTTCGACACTCATAGAAAGTGGCCAGGGGCTATCCCAACCACAATCATGTATGCTACATCGTTCTTAACTCCTAATAAAAACTAATTATACCAAGGATTTAACTTTCTCACTTGGACAAATAGCTACTTGTTATGTTTAGTAGTCTTGGAGAATTATCTCACAATGAACTATTCCAAGACCCTAAATCCTAATCTTGTTGGTGAACCCTATCAAAGAAAAATGTGCAGTTCATTTTAATTTAAGCATTGATTTTAATGGCTTTGATTACTCAAAGGGAAATGACCGTGCAACTAATGGTATTATGACTCAACAATGAAAAAAATGTGCACATCTAACAAATAATGCCGAGTGGAATATTGTCTAAATGAAAAAACAGGGTATGCCACTACATGATATGCATAAATGTTCATTCCTTTCCAAATGCCAATGCAATTATTTTTTATATCAAATCTTAAACAAAACTCTCATCCAAGAAATCCAATGCAAGTACCTCCTTAAATACATATTTGATATGCAAGTAAGAATGAAACTATATAATTCTTTTGAAAATGAAATAAAAGTCATTAAAATTCTCAGTCTCTGCAGCAAGCATCAAGAACAAGCCATGCAAGACACTGAGACAAAAAGACTAATGCACTAATGGTAAGACAAAAACAGAGATAAATGACTAGAACTACTTTCAAAGAAAAATTAATCAAAAAGAGTTGTTTGTTCACAAAATAAGAATTCAATAGACAACATCAGTACCGAGGAAGACCCATCCACACTCACAACCCACCCAACAACTTCCCACAACATCAAACTCAACCAAAAGGGATGATGTACACAACTATTCAAAGAATAGTAGCGTATGTTCACAACTTTTAGCCAAAAACCTGTATGTATAAGAAATTTTTGTCCAAAAACCTGCATATGTACGCGACTTTTAGCCAAAAACCTACATATACAGAGAAGAAAGAAGAAAAAAATAGGTCAAGGGTCAAACCACTCTAGGGTAGTGTTAATTGATGAACATACTATTAAATGTGACACAAAAATGGGGATAAACATAGAGCAACTCAAGAACATTGTGCCCCTAAACCCCAAATAAAAACAGGTAACATCCATAGCGGAGTCGTCAATTTTGTTATGGAGAGAAACTTCCTATGGCTTGGGGATACAACAAAATACTAAATGAAACCAGAAAAATCAATCCTTTTCAATATTCAAGAGAAAGAAAGACAACTAACACTAAGGGATACGAATCATACCTTATTCTGGACCATTGACGTAGATCTCTGTTGAGCTTTCCCAATCATGCTTGTGTTCCAAGTTCGCTATCAAAAAAAAAAAAAAAACATGCTATATATTCAAGTGTTAGACCTACTCTAGCATATATAATCAACCATTTATAAGCAAATAAATACATCCATGGATACAATATTCATACTTACTCACATGTATTGGACAAGAAATTGATATTTCTATTAATCAAAACAAATATACAATAGTGACAATCTCTACTGGAACTTTCCAACCCGAGAAATCGAGTCCTCCACTTGGGCCTCCACCACTTCAATTGTCCATCTCTCAATGGAAATCTCACAAAGCAAAGGAAATATTGGGAAGAGCAGCATTGTGTGCCCCGAAGGGACAAAGGGATGCAGACTCAAGCATAACAACTGAGGCAACAATGGACTATAGTTTCCTTGCTCTCAATTTTATTCTCCTTCAATGTATCAAAGAGGCTCAATATATAGCACTTCAAAGAGGTAATGGAGGGTCGCGTTCGAGCGTTCCCTAGGCATATGGAAGGCCAAGAGACAAGATATTCGGACTCCTATGAGAAAACTCCAAAAATATTTGTCTTCATGCACATTTCCCAATCTACACGGGTTTTAGCTCAAAATAGGCATATGCACATGAGTATGGCTTTAAAAGTTGCATATAGGCATAAGCAGGTGTTTTTTTGGGGATAATATTGGAACATCAAAGTATAATATGGGAAAAGGGGGTCAATAGAGTCTATAGAGGGACAAGGGAGCCCATAAATATGTGATCAACCAGGTGTGATAAAATCATCTATAACAATCTCCAGTCTTTGACGCACCCACAAGTTATTTTATAGTGTTGTCACTACGTTTTTCTTTTTGCTGAGTAAAAATGTTGCAGAGGTACATTAATACTTCATCTCTATTTTGTTCCAGTTATGATTGTCATGTTTTTCTATTTTAAGCTTTAATACGCTCAAGTTTAAATTTTAATCTATGTTTATATGAAAGGAGGGTTTTTGTGGATTGCCATTCTCTTGCATCTTGGCTTGGAGAGTAGGCTCGGATCGAGGGTACCAATCGTCATAAGGTTTTCTAGTAAGACATAAGATCCTGAACCCTACAATCCTTGACAACATGGAAAAGCTCGCTCAGGTTTTTCTTTTCTGGTTTCTGGTTCGTTTAAGAGTTTCAACGTTTCAATGAGCGTCCTCCTTTTTCTCGTAAACATTCTCGTTAGATGGCATACATAAATATTGTGATTTTTATAATCCCTCGGCTTAATAGGGTTATATTTTATGGTTTCCTCTTTTAGCTATAGATCGTGGAGTCTAAGTGTAATGAAGCTCTTATTGTAAATTTTGTTGTGAATTTTTAATGAAATATAGAGATTTCAATTTCGTTTTCTATCTGGCTTTTAAAGACCACCTATATGCTCTCAGTTCTCTCCGAATTTGATATACTTGTTAAAAAAAAATTGGCTTCCGAAAATACTTCATGTAAAAAGATATTTAGAATGTCTTATCATTCTATATTATATGTTTGATTTTATATATTGTTTAATAATATGTGCAAAAGGTTCTATATGAGATCGGTTAACAAATGTGTAAATGTATTTGTTGAAAGCATGCCATTTAAATACAGTTACGACCCAACTGGTTATAAAAATGTTTATAGCCCTTCCTTGCAAATTCTAAGTTCTAACTTAGGTAAATTCGTTGTTTGAGCTTCGTTGTGTTTTTTAGTGATTTGATAGATTACTTGGAAGGAAAAGAGCGTTACAGGCCTCAGCCCGGTGATCTATATTAAATTTATTAGATGGTAACTTATATGGAGAATGTTCTTTGTTTATATATTGTAAAACCCTACTATAAATTTTATACAGATTTTTTATTTGGTAATATGATTAGATTGAATTCGAATACTACATTAGTTGTAAAATAGTTAACCCTAAACATTTTTGTAAAGGATAATCCTTTCGGATGTAGGAAAACAATACTTGTGTAAATTATAATTACAATGAGCCTTTCGACTATGTAATATTGATACTGAATAATTATAAACAATATTAAGCCTTGCGGCTGTAAGAGATTAGTACAGGGTAAAAATAATGTTTTATTTGTATCTCAATTTTCTTATGGGTCTTGAATTTCTTGGTTGGAATCCATAGCATTTTTAAATATGTATCTATAGTTTTTCTTTTGCTGGTTAAATTCCATTGATTTGGGATTTACTGTAACTAACAAAGGAAAACCTTAACTATGAAAGAAAAGACACGAAAAACTCTACCGTGAAAGCCCATGATAATCTCTATGATAATGCTGTATGGAAATATAACAAAATAAAACAAATACTAAACATTTACTTAAATATATACTACAATTTAATATTAGTTAAAGCTACATACATATTATGATAATATTATAAATAATCTATCATTTCTTCTACGAAATTATGTGTAAGCAGTAACCTTCATTGACTGATAATTTACTGAAATAAAAATATACTTTCCTAATTTATTACAGAAACATAAAATAACTATGGAAGCTTCTTCATTCATGAATCCTATAGAAATAACAGATAAATAATTTAAGGTGATGACTCTAGAACATTATAGAATGTATTAACATCCGAAGGGGGAAAACATCCAAAGAAGACCGTTTCTCCCAACCGTCTTGTGAAAGAAACCAAGCTCACTTGCTTTATGACCCCCAATCCTTTTCACTAAACCACTAGGACAAAGATACCGTGTAGAATCCTAATCAATCCTCTCTGTAACTTAGCAGTCAACACTCTAGCAATTTATTTTATCTTTCCCCTCGTCAAATTTCCTCTTGTGTTCCTTACTACTCAATTTCGAGCAAATCCACAAGTTCTAATCTCTAGAATGTAGTGAGCCTCCTGCTCATTCGATGGTATATATAAGCTTGCCTAGGTATTTGGGTCGGTTTTGTAATTAAATCAGCCACCTTCCCAGTTCCTCCTTTCTTAGGAACATGACCGTAATTATAGGGAAGCTGCCTCCTACAAAAACTAGAAAGTGAATGTTGTTGCTGTCATTTGTCATTTCTTCCTTCTACAACAGATCATTCCTCCTAGTGGGTGAGTGAACACTCTTCAACAGTCTTCGTTGGATAGGTGTCTCTTCTTTTAATTATTTAATAATAAAATATTCAATTTACAGTGATGTTTAACCATCCCTAGTAAAGAACATAAAACTTTACAATAACTTTTAAAGTAATTTTTTCTCAAAATATAAAATATTTTTAGTTCTAGGTGGGTTCCAATAGAATCCGATATAACGCCTAGAACAACCTCCAAAAAAATTTCCAGAATAGAACTAACCATAGAACCATATATTGAGCTAGGGTTAGTGCCACGAATTGCGCCACGAATGTCTCGAGGAAAAAAATTTGACATAGTGCCAGGTATAAGTCCAAGAATTGCACCTAGAAAACATCCAACATAGTGCCACGTATAAAGCTAGGTATAGCATCTGGAATAATGCTAGAAATATAACATCCCAACTAATGTCCAAAATAGCATCCCATATAAGGCCCGGAATAGCCACGGGGTCTTAAATCACAAAAACCATGTCATAGCACCTTCGTTCATGGGATATTAAATAATACCTCAATTTCGCTAGATATTGATAATCACCTACAAAACTACTTTTGTTGAGCCCCCTCCCAATGCATATTTCCAATTTTAAAAACTGTATTTTTATGATATATTCCCTATTTTGACTAGAAACCCCTCTTTATACCCCCCAATACCTATAAACCCCCATACCCTACTCCCCAACCCCCAATACCTACAGTATATTGACCTTATTTTTTACAATTAAAAAAACTCCTTTATGAATGAATGCGATAAGTTATTGCTCAAGAAGGTGAATCCCTCATGAGAATAGCCTCAAAAACAATGTCTAGGATAGCACCAAGCATAGAACCGTATATTGAGTCAAGGTTAGCACCAGGAATTGTGCCATGAATTTCACTAGGAAATTGTTTTGACATAGCACTAATTATAGAGCGAGGAATTGTACATAGAAAACATACAAGATAACGCCATGTATAGATCTAGGTATAATGCCTAGAATAATGCTACAAATTTCAAAAGGAACCATGCTAGGAATTGTACTAGATTTAGAGAAACGAATTACGTTCAAAAAACGTTAGACATAACATTAGATATAGTTCCAACATTAGAACCAAAATTTGTGCTATGAAAATAACAAGAAATTTCAAAAGGAATTGTGCTAGGAATTGCACCAGGCATAGTTCTAGGTATAGAGCTAGACATAGCATGAGGAATTGAGAAGGAAATTTCAGAAGGTATTGCACCAGGAATTTCCATAGGAAAAGGGCTAAGCATAGTAGCAGGTATAGAGATATGAATAAAGTTAAGAACTGCACCTGAAAAACATCCAACATAATGCCAAGTATAGAGCCAGGTATAACGCCTGGAATAGTGCCAAAAAAATTGAAATGAATTGTGCGAGGTTTAGAGCCAAGAATTGCACTAAAAAAAAGTCCAATGTAGCATTATATATAGCACTGCAATTAACGCCAAAATTTGCACTAGGAAAATAACCAAGAATTACAAAATAAATTGTGCTCGGAAATGCACTAGGTATAGTGCCAGGTATGGAGCGAGACATTGCACTAGGAATTGGGAAATGAATTTCGAAAGGTATTGTGCAAAGAATTTCCTGAGGAAAAGGGCTAAGCATACCTCCAAGTATAGAGCTAGACATAGCACAAATAATTCCACTAGGAAGTTTGAAAAGAATTGTGCTATAAAAAGTGTCATGAAAACTCAAGTGTGTCCTAGAAATAAGAATCTTTAGTTAAACATAGATTCAGATGATGACTCAAGAAATTGTTTGCATGAAATAAAAATAAAAAGTGGAGGTCCATTCTCCTTAGCTGATTCTTTAGGTGTGTGGATGACTAAGAATAAAGGCTCGATATATTTATATGCTACAGAAGTTGAATACATCGTTTTTGCCACATGTTGTTCTGAAGTACTTTGGATGATCTAGACACTGGAAGATTTGGAGGTAGAATATGTTGATTCCATTCCTTTCCATTGTGATAATACTAGCACCATTAGTATGTCCAAGAATCGAGTTCTTCATTCCAAGACTAAGCACATACCAATTAAGTATCACATCTTAAGGGAGAAGGTCACAAACAGAGTTGTTGAATTGAATTGCATTCCTTCTATAGAACAGATTGATGATATATTTGCTAAACCTTTACCAAAGACACAGTTTGAGTACCTACGCCAGAAGATGGGTATCATATCTTATTCCAAATAACGTGTTGAATTTGATAGGGGGAGATATGTTATAAATACTTCTTTGACATTGATGTCCAAGGGGGAGAATTTATTGTTGCTACAGATGATAAGAAGTTGGTGATTACAAGTACAACATCCATCAATAATCTGAAGGTTTCCATCCATTCCAAAAGGGGGGATTGTTGGCATTATTATTGGTATTGCAATGATCAAGATAAGAGGATGAGATTGCCATGTGCTTGTCATTGATGGCAACACATAGTTCCAAAAATATGATCCAGATAAGCAGAGGACTGAGATGAATACGAAGAGGACTCAAGAGAATCGATGATTTGTGTAGAGCTCTCCAAGATAAAAACACACGAATAAAGTTTAAAAGAAAATATGATGAATAGATCCAACGGTCACGAGTGAACCCTCAAACAAATCAATGGTCCAGAAAATTGTGGAAACAATATTGCTGAGGTCAAATTTTGAGAAAAATTGGGGAAGTAGTTTGAACAAATTTAGAAAACCCACAATCCGTAATCTGCATGTGATCTAAGATCGACAATCGGGAAACACGACGCAAGAGATCGACGACCTAGAATAAAATTGGGGAAATGGATTGCAAAAGTAGTTTGAACAAATTTCGAAAACCCATAACGCAAAATCGAGATATGATCTAAGATCGACAATCAGGAAAGACTATGCAAGAGATCAACAACGCAGAAGAAAATTACAGAAAGGGATTTGCGAAAATAGTTTCGAAGAACATCAAAATGCACACCCATAATTCACAATCCGCAATATATGAAATATTATATCACATCAATGAACATGAGAGAATCGGCATGAAATATATGGCACAGAAGAAGTCTTGCAGAACCAGAACTGCAGAAACTGATAATTTGTGGAAAAAGACCATTGCAGAAGGAGTGAGGGTTGCAGAAAAAGTCAATTGCTGAAGGAGTTAGAGTTGCAAAAATGCCATTGCGGAAACTCATAATTGCAGGAAGAAAGAGGTTTCATAAAAATATTTCTTATCGAGTGGGCCCCTTTCCCATCATGAGGCATTCAAGAGTTTTGATCAGTTCTGAAACTGAACAGTGAGGTATACAAATAGGTGAAGGTATTAAGGATTGGCATGTATAAAAGGATGGGAAAGAGAGAGGACTTGTGATATATTTGAAGGAAGAGAGCTGGTGCATAGACCACCACACTAGTACAAAAGCGCGGATTTTTCCACGGAGGTTTTCCACGTTTCTTTCTTTTTGGTGTAAAATCCGATGTAACAGGAACGAGGCGTCGCTGTATCGACGCCTAGCTGTCGTTGTATCCACGCCTGTACTCTTAGACATCTCTGTATCCACACCTAAACTCTTGAACGTCGATGTATCCACGCCGGACCGTCTCTATAGCGATGGCACCGTCTTTTGTTGACTTTTTACAACGGTCAAGGCGTCAATACAGCGACGGCCAAGAGTTTAGGCGCGATTTTCTGATTGATTCACTCTTTCCTTTGTTTTCTGATTGTGTTTGTTTTTCTCTTTTACTCGTGTCTTATTTCTCATCTGGTTAACTAATGTTACAGTAATTTCCATGGTTGTTCCCATCGAGTTTGACAGTATTCATCTTGATTTTGGGGTTGCTAATTTCATGGAAGCAGTATTCATCTTGATTTTGGGGCTGCTAATTTCATGGCAGCCCTCGGACTTCGTTATTACCATGCCTGTGATTCCTAGAAAGCAAGGCAATGGGTCACGGTATTTTCGTAGGGGGGCCATTTCTTTCCCTGATAGATAACCGTGCTCAAAATGCATCTGCAATGTCATTCTTGCCAGTGGAATGGTAACATATTTTTGTTAGTCTTTTCACATGAGTTCTATTTCGCGCTTGCATACGAGACCATACGCTTTTTCTCTTTTCTCTTGAAATTGTATTCTGAAGCAAGAGAACGAATCTTATGGAGGTTGAGAGTAAAGGATCATTTTGTAACAATGTCAGCAGAGAGAATCCATTTGCTAAGTAATAAGCGTTTAAGGGCGTTTAAGGAATGAAGCCATCAGCAAAGGGAAAGAGTAAAATATTTTCCACAAAAGATTAATGGGTTTCCCAGGGTAGGTTAACTATGTTTGGGGTTTTAAAGTCTCCAAAATTACCGAACATTAGATAATAGTTTTTGGAAGTCTCTGATGGTTATTCTTCCTTGAAATCCCAGCAAATAGGCCACTGTCTTTTCAAAGGGTGGCCATTTCTTTACGTCGTGGGTGACAGGGTTCATTTAAACGTAGCTGCCATACAGTGCTTCATAGTGGGCTTTCTCCCTTTCTTTTATTTTTCTTTCTTTTCCTTAAAGATCTTGGGTTTTTATCTCAGACATGTAGATTTGTGAACATTCCATTTTTTCTGGAAGATCTTGCAATTGCTCTCGTCCTCTACAAGGCATTTGTTCTCTTGGAAAAGGACATCTTAACCATAGAGAACAAGTGCCTTATGGAAGCTGAGAGTAACGAGCAACTATTGTAGCAATTTCAGCAGAATGTGAAGGTTCCCGCGCCTAAACTCTTGGCCAAGGGTTCCCGATTCATGGACAAACTACCAATAACACATCACATGAAAACATTCACGACTAGATAGTGGCCATAGTTTGCGAGCTGGATGTTGTCATCTACATTTCTTTGATTGATGGGCTCTGTAAAATGGGAGAGCTCGATTTTTCCATAGAATTGCAGATTCTCATGGTTGAGAAGGGGATGGCCCCAGATGTTTTTACCTACATCAGTTTGATTCAGGGGCTTTGATTCGGGTCTGTTGGATGAGGCTCTGGGGAGTATTTCTCTCATGGAATTTTTGTTGAGACAACAAGGTTAGTATTTTAATCATCCCGAATTTGGAAATCGAAGCAAATATAGGATCGCTGGATTTGGTAATATTCATCATGTGAAAAGAGCCTGAAAATGTATCTGTATTTTTCCTTGGATTAGTTTTGGTCTTGTGAAGAAGTCATTTTTAAGAATATGGACTCAAATTCCATGGCAAATCGTGGTGGTAACAACAGCAGTAGCCATGATCATTGCTGGCCCTCTAAGATGTAGGATTGGCATTTAAAGAGTCCTTGGGACTAGGAAGATTGCATAGGGCTTTATAGTACAGCCGGGGATAGGTATGAGAGATTAATCATGGCTGAATGGGTTTGTTCAGAAGAGGGTTATAATATTGGGAAGGAGTTATTCCGTGGGACGAACATGGTTCATGAGTCCTCGCCCCTGTCTGAGCTTCTGATGGCTGCTGGTAATTTTACTGAAGTCATCAATGACTGGAGTTTTTCAGGCAATCATAAGGCATAGTTTCCTCTAGATGTCAAGATTCATCGGAATCCTTTGGCTGAGGGTTCTGTGAAAATCCAAGGCATTGGATTATTGAAGGGTTAGCTTGTAGAAGGGGTTGCAAATGGTGGTAATTTTCTTGGGGGTTCCGAGTATAGCCATTATGTCAGAGAAATATGGTGGTAGTTGGCTTGGGTGGGACTCGGGAGGAATGACAATTTTCAGAGTGCTAACGAGGGTCCCATGAGAGATAACAGTAATGTCATTAAGGATGTTCAAAGGGATTCCTTAACGTGCCTTAAGCTAGGAAAGCAACAGCATTTTGGAGAGGCTGTGAATCTGGCTCAAGTAATTAATCTAGTATCTAGTAATAGTTGTATGTTGTGCAAGGCTCAAAGAATGCTTTGACTGCTGCTTCCATGCATAATTTTGTATGTTTTCTTCCACTAAAAGTGTCTGTTATTTCACCAGTAGTTGACCAGTGAGGCCCATTCCTTCTCAAAATGTGGGGATTTTGATCTTATTGTTTAACTGCAGAGGTTGGATGACTTTTCTTTCATATTTGTGCATCAATTGTTTTATCCTAGACTATTTTTGTATTCCCTGTTACCTATTTGGGTCGAACTTTTGTGGTTTTCTTTTCTGGCCGAACAATAGCAGTTTAGGGAACTATATACTATACTATTTATAAAAGTATTCTTTTCCATTTAATTTGTGTAGAACCTAATATTGAATTACATTTTGCTATTTTATTTAGGCCGGTGGGAAAGGCATTTCCTGTTTTGCTGACTGCATACTTACTCATTGTAATCTACAGATCAGTAAAAGGGTCTTCGAGGTTATGAGAGATGCTTTAATTGTATGATGTTTTACCTTGCTGGAGATGCAGTAGTAATTCCCTCTGCAGATTCTATAACATTGTATTTTGTTTTTTCTTGTTTATGGACCAGATTGGCCTATGGGGTATATCAATATTTTGATATTTTTAGCAATGTTGATTTGTGATATAGGATCTCTGTTACTAGGTTCTCTATTTCTTGGATTGCTCTACTTTTATGTTGTTTTACTTTGCTGGAGATGCTGCAGTCATTCCCACTGCACATTCTATTCATGTATTGTTTCAGTTCACAGGTAAAAGGTTATGAGTTCCATTCTCGTTTGGTGCTGCTGTTTTTTTATTATACATCTCCAACAGGAAAAATCTGAATAAGCATCAATTGTGTGGGTACCTGGCCAACACAGGGTTGGTGTTTTGGTTGTCAGAGATAGAATCATCTTATATTCCATATATCATCTTTCTAAAGTATGTGGAAATTTGAAATTCATAAAAGTTCTGAATTTCTTAGACTTTGTTTTCTGGTTTAAAGTTTAAATGGAAAGTAACAAAGTACACGTTTTTAAGCATAGAATGGTTAACCTTAGCAATTTTTTCCCTGTGCTTATAGCACGTCCTTTGCTTGACAGCCTAGGAAAAATCCAGTACATACGTATCATTCTTAATATATTGTCAATGTTTGTTTCTTGATAAAATATCTGATAGTTGCTCTATGATGCTTGGCTCTCAGCAATTTAACCCTCAATTTTTTAACATTTTTTCCATAGATCTCCTACTGCCTCCATAAATCATGTAGGAAGCATTGCTTCTGGCCCAACTTGTTCTTCACACTTTGCTTACTTCCTAAACTCAGAAATTGTGTTAGTGCTTATAAGATGAATTTGAAGAATTAATGGTTAAGAAAAAACTGATATGCATTTTGCATATGAATGTTTCCTCTCTTTTATTTTAATTTGAGACAAATTTGATATCAAATACTTGAATTGGAATGGGTGCAGAGGATATCCCACATTGTGCTTTAGTAGATGACAAAGTGCTTGAGATACAAGGAGAGCCTGCAAATGTACATAAAGCTCTTGAGCTAGTTGTTTCTCACCTAAGGAAATTCTTGGTTGATCGCAGTGTTCTTCCTTTTTACGAAATGAATGTAAGGTTCTTACACTAATTCCACAGTGAAATGTGTATCTTATATGTGAAGATTTTGAGTTTTAATGTCAATTAATCTGGCTGATTATTCCAATGTTTAAGTACACTAACAATATCCTGATCTTTATCTTTAACGACAATTTCCTAACCAGATGTCGAAGGCAAATCAGTCTCAGATCGAGCAGAACCTGCCCCACCAGCCATGGAGTCATAATCAAACTAGTGCATTGCCTAATAGTGGTAGTGATTTTGGAAACAACTCCAAATACACACCCTCTGTTCCTCATGATAATTATTATGCTCCATCAGACCTTCCTCCTCCAGAAACACACTCCCACCATGGTTTAAACATGTATGGCAAAGATCCTCTTGGTGGTCATTCAATACCGAATGCAGCACCACCACCTGTTATCACACAAGTTTGTTCATGCATTGTGGTTTTGGTGTTGCTGCTACTGGGATTTCTCATTTACTATGCAATTTGATGCAATATTTAAACTCTAGCTCTCTTTTGTAGGTTTCTCAGCAGATGCAAATTCCTTTATCATATGCTGATGCTGTGATTGGGACAAATGGTGCAAACATCAATTATTGTCGAAGGAATAGTGGAGCAATTATAACCATTGAAGAAACTAGAGGAGTGCCTGGGGAAATGACAGTTGAGATTCATGGAACTGCCTCTCAAGTGCAGATGGCACAGCAGTTGATCCAGGTTACTTTTTTTCCTTTAATGAGTTTTGTTTTGTCTTATATGTTGAGATTGTGGTTGCTTAGATATATTTCATCTTTTTACAGTTTTATTGGGAACAGGTAAAATACTATGGTGTTTTCTCCAAGGTTGTGATTTCTTGATGGATTTCCAAGACTATGGCTCTTAGTGAATATTGTTCCCATTGTTGAGTATAGATAAATATAAGTCATAGAGCATTTAGGGTCTGGAGTGTGAGTATGGAGTTTATTCCAGAGGATGTTGGGCATTAGAATTTTATCAGGATTACAGTGACATGAATATTTTATGTATTTTTTATGCTAGGTTATTGTTGAGTTTTGTTGAGCTGGAGAGCTGACTCTCGATATGGTTTGTTGAGTCCTTGGATGGTATTACATTTTTTGAAGTAACACTCCCATTGTTTGAGTTTGTTTTCTTCATATAATTGTTTTATTCTAGATTTTAATCTAGTGCTTGGCAGATGATTTACATCTTTAATGCTTGTCTTTATTTCGACTAGCAAAAGTAATAATTAGAACTTAGAATAAAACAATAGCGTGAGTGGGTGTGTTTGCACAGATGCAAATTGATTAAAAGAGAAGGGTGTGGGTGTTTTGGGACCTTTGATGGCCCAGCTTGTTTGAATGGGTGCTGAAGTGTACCCTTTACAATCTTGTTTTATTGTCCATATTCTTTTCACATGCATGGGAGTTTTCAGAAGTTCTGGTCTTCTGTTGTGTTTTTGGGAGTTCCTTCATAGTTGGAGTGGTCCCAAAACTAGAGTGTTATAAGGTGAAATCTCCTTGAACACTCTTTAGCAACCAAGATTATTTTTTATGATTATCTCTATACTTGGTGATGCTACAGACACTTGAGAAAATAACAAATGCAGGTTGATTAAAAGATTGTTATTTTTATAAACATATTTTGGGTTTCGAATGCCATGCAAGGACCTTCAACAGCCTAGCCTGATTGATTGGGTTCCATGCAACTCTAGTGTTCTTGACTAACTTTATTACAAGTCTATGGGCGCATGATATTCCTCCTTAGACAAGAGCACAAAAATAAGTTCAAGCCAAGTCAAGTGTGATTATGTTAATGTCAAGTGGGATCAATGATGGGGTTCATGCCATACTAGTGACAGCCTTGTCTTTCATCACTAGCCATATTTTCCAATATGCCTGCCAAACCTCTTATGCTTTGATGTTTTTTAAATCTCCTACAAATCATCGTCATGGTGGTTCCTCATTTTTTCATTATAAATGGATGAAGGCCATTTAGCCGTTTAATGGCACACATTGATTGTGATCTAGCTTCCAATGTAACTTTGTGCCAAATGTGCTCACAATGTGTGCCTAACCACTCAAAATGCAAGGCCCAAACCATATTCAGAACCCCCCATCCCCTGAAACAAAAAAATTGCCTCTTTTCTTTATTAATTTTGGGGTAGATTTTGCCTTGTTTATGACTTTTTAACACATGGTAAATAAAGGATCTGGACAAATTTTTTGTCAATATGTATTGGGAAATATAACTAAGTTCTATTCTGTAAATTTTGTTACTGCAACTCACACTTATAGGGTTCAAATCCTTGCCTTCTAGTCATTTAAACCGCCCCTTTTTCTTTCATTTAGTGCAACTCAATAAATGAAGGACCTATGCAAAGTTTTGCAAATATGTTTTATCATTTTAGGAAATATAACTTAGTCGTATTGTGTAAGGTTTTTTTACTACTCAACTCACAGTAATAGGGTTCAAGCCCATGAGTACTAGGGACACTGATTACATTAGTATGGGAAAAACCTAGGTGTTTTTTTGGTACTAGACCTAGATACACTGATTACAAGGGCAACATCCATATAGCTAACAATCAACATCTCTATTTTGTAAGAATCAAAATTCACTTTCATGAGCAGAATATATATACTGCAAAAGTTCCACCAGAATTTTCTTAGTATTTCTGTTGCAATGCTAGCTGTTTGGGTTGTTTCGGATATGTCCTTTCTGGTGTGTGATTGCAATTAATAATCATGCACTCAGACCTTGGAGGATACATATACTCTTATATGACATGATATTGGAAGAGTACTTATGTTGTCTAGAAACAAAATTGTTGCTATAAAGTGTTCATATAATGCCTTTTCTTGATGCATAGGTCTGATACATGGCATGATATTTGGACAATAAGTACTTTCAAAGAATATACGACTGAAATTTTTACTCCAAGACAATTCTGAAGATTTTTCATAATCCTTGTTTTGCAGAACTTTATGGCTGGGGCTTCAGGACCACCAACAGATGTGTATAGGGCTTCAGGACCACCAGCCGATGTGTATAGGTCTTCAGGACCACCAGCTGATGTGTACCGAGCTTCAGGACCTCCAGCAGATCTGTATCGGGCTTCTGGACCACCAGATGTGTATAATTCCATTGATTCAAGCTACAATTCATATACAGGTCACAACACCATGTATGCTTCCCCACGATCAAATAATGGATTTGCTGGTCACTTTCCTGGAGGCTATGAGTCTGTCAAGCAAAGGACGTGCTATATCATTCTTAATATATTGTTTTGCATTCTTATTTTTTCCTTTCTTTTTGTGGGAGCCAGAGCCTGAAGTAGAGTTTGTGGAAGGCTATGAAATGGAAGAAGAAGATGACATTGAAGATTTCACTATTGCTGGTATTGATGATGCTGATCTATTGGATGCAGATGAAGGTAGAAAAGTTTCAGAAGAATAAGCAGAATCATATTCCACTGTTTCAATTTTTTATTCCCATGAAATGTCGAGGAAACTAAAATCTTAGTCCCGGTCATTCAAGTTTGGAAAACTGGATATCACAGTAAATTTAAATATCTTTGAATTACAATATTGAGGATAAGTTCGAAGTTGTACTGTAAGCTACGTGTTTTATCTTTTCTTTCACTATGTTTATTGGAACTGATTTTTTTTTTACTTAATATTGCACAGACAACACTGATGATGGTTCAGAAGAAATGGATATAGATGGGTGTGTTGGGACAAAGAAGTCGTGCACAGAGTCAGGATCTACTCCACAAAAGCTTGACACATATAGCATCAGAACAAAGTTGAAGAGGAAAATGAGACCTCATGTGGAGGTAAATTGCAAATGTCCTTTGATTAATTATTGAAAATGAATAAGAAATATACTAATTATATCTAGATTTCATCTTGAGCTCATTCTAGTTCTATTTTTGTTGCTTGCCTACCAAAAGATCATTGAAGGACATAGTGCCTGTAACTTCATGAGCAGCTGATAGTAAAGTATTTCTTTTTACCATATAAGATAAGTTGTGCACGGTTTAAATGTCTTAGAAACCTCTCTTAGGCATTTCATT
Organism: Pseudotsuga menziesii; assembly: GCA_001517045.1. Taxonomy (NCBI): domain Eukaryota; kingdom Viridiplantae; phylum Streptophyta; class Pinopsida; order Pinales; family Pinaceae; genus Pseudotsuga; species Pseudotsuga menziesii. The sequence continues at coordinate 94,159 of LPNX010372147.1, read as the reverse complement.
TGGTATCAGAGCCAGCGAGGTGTAAATACTATGGACCTTTGGTTGAAATTTGACAACTGGATGACAAATTTGGTTGGTGTTGGTTGTCAGAGATAGATGAAGTCTCTGTGGATGAAATACTATGGACCTTTGGATGTCCATACTTTGGAACCTCTGTGGAGAATGTTCTCAGAGATAATTTTTTATAGTTATGGAGACATGAAGAGGCAAGGAAGATATCTGAAGGACTTTACTCACTTTGCAAAACAAAAACATATCCCACAGCATGTGTGAAGCATTGACTGGCACGTGACCACCAATTTATATGGTTGAAAAAGATGAGTATTATTTCTGTGTTACACTCCAATGTTTAGCAGACTTAAATATTTGAATAAGGGTCACTTTATATATTAGTGACATGTGACCACTGACCAAACCAGCTTAACATTTAGATGTTGAGGTTATGGGTCATTGTTTAAAGTTTAAACCATGGTAATGAAGCATGTAATGAAGATGTGCGAGATAAATTGTAATGAAGCATGAGATAAAGATGTGCGAGATGTATGTATGCATGTGAGGGGGGTATACTAATTATGTAAGGATTATGACCTACTTCCACATGGAATTGGTCTTATGGCATTTCTATTTTTTTTTAAAACAGTTGCAAGAGCCTTTTCTCTAACTGTTGTCTAACTTTTTCTGATTGCGATAAACTATTTGTACAGCTCTACTGTATACCCACTTGTTGTTGCAGCTCATCCCCAAGAGCCAAATCAATTTTCTCTTAGGCTTACAGATGGGAGTGTAGTTGTTTTGGAGCCCTTAGAATCAGAAGGGAAGTGGGGCACTGGACCACCTGCTGAAAATGGGGCAGTCAGCAGTGTCAGTATTGTGCCAAAAGCTGGAACTCCGGGTTCAGAGCAATGCCCCAGGTGAGCAATCTCATTTGTCACAGACTTAAACAACAACATTGTGTGCAATCTTGAATTTTACAGGTGGTGATATCACATGTTAAATCCTGGCATCTCCATTTAATCTACTCAAGTGTAGCAGTTCAATTGTACATTGGTCCTAAAGCATGCAAACGTTTATGAAATAGTGCATGCTTTTATTCATAAGCTTCTACCAATCCCCTGTTCATAAGAAAATGTGTTGTTGACATAAATGAATTCAAAAAGGGGTAGAAATCGCTTCCTGGAAAGCCATTGTTTTTTTTGGTGGCCTGAGTCTGTTCATAGCGTTTAGCTGCAATCCTTTTTCTGAGGGATTGTTGGCTTGCTTTTGCCATCCTTGTGTACAAGCTTTTACTTAGCAGGAAAATGCATTGTTGTATTTCTTATTGCCATGTCTCCAGAGGTTTCTAATTGCTTAGAAACTTTGCCATTATCTGAGAATTATTTAAATGTAAGATTAATGCAGGTTTTGGAACGAGTACCTTGCAGATGTCATCCTATGAACTGCCAAAATTAGTTGGTAACCTTTGTTATTGTACTTGAGAATTAGATCCCCAAAACGTTGTCTCATGGGGAGTGTTAACGTCTTTTAGTAAATTGTTGTTTAATACATTTGAATCATTATGTATTGCTGTTGGAGTTGTTACTTCATCCTTCCCTTTGTTTGATTTTTATATGCAACTTCCCATTGTGTTACCTCCTAGCCCTCTGGGGCAATTGCACGAGCACCCCACAGATTAGATATGTTCTGCGTAGAGGACTTTAGTCAGTTAAATCAATTGATATTAATGTAGATGGGATGTTTTATCAAACATGTGTGTTCAAGAATCAATACTATACTTACAAGCCATAGATGATATAGTATAGACAACCATTATATGGTTAGACATTTTCAGTAGTGGTAACATATCTCAAATAAATCTTAAATGCATCATGTTTGGTCCAGCTATTCAGCAGGGATGACAGTAATATTGATAGTGGCTTGATTAAAGGATTATGACCTACTTCCACATGGAATTGGTCTTATGGCATTTGTATTTGTTTTTTTAAAACAGTTATAGCCGTGGATACGGCGACGGCATTTTAAAAAAAAAATTCACAGCCGTGGATACAGCGACGGCCCGGCGTGGATACAGCGACAGCCTGACGTGGATACAGAGACAACCAGGCGTGGATATAGCGATGGCCAGGCGTGGATATAACGACGGCTTAGTCATCTAACGAAATATAGAACATTGTCGCTCTTGTGACACAAATTAGGGGTCGTCTCTATTGCGACGAAATTGTTTCCACGGGAAAAAAAACACTTAGACGTGGCAATATCCACGCTTTTCCGTGGATATTTCCATGTTTTTCCGTGGAAAAATTGATCACTTGTACTAGTTCCATCGAAGTGGCTGTCACAAAATGAATGAGGACTCTGAATATACATAACTTAGATAGTAACATGAGCCAAGTCTGAATAAGCAGATCTTGAAGTAGATAAAAAAAAATTAACACTCAATATGCACTGTTATATATGTATACACATAATTTAGATAGTAACATGAGCCGAGTCTAAATAAGCAGATCTTGAACTACATAAAAAAAATTTAACACTTAGTATGCACTATTATATATGTTTTCTCCATAGTGCATTGAACATGTTTAAATCTAAGGAATAAGGGTGGTATGGTGGTGCTAGTAAAAACATGTTGTATTCTTTGTACAAGTTGGAGCATGTACAAGTGGAAGTGGGTACTTCGAGGTACTTCCACTTAGTATTAGATGGAAAACTTATTTTTTTAGTGGGTGATAGAAAATCATGACGGTTGGTGCTCTCTACAAGTAGGAGCTTGTAAATAGAGGTTGAACCCTCATTTGAATAGGTGTTCAAACAAATATAATATAAATGAATTAGAGATTCTTGTTAATATTTTTCTATGTCTCCATAATGTGTGTTTGATGACTGCCATTTCTTTGGTTATACTTGTTGCATCATCATGACTGTAAATTTGTGATCTTTAATAATATCTTCAAAATTGGAAATTGTTTAATCTTAGAAATAACTGATTCACCTCCCCCCCTCTTATTTATTTGAATAATCTCAACACTAACTACTTCTGACATCCTTGCAGTTGTACAATAGGGAAATTAGGCCCATGTGATAAGCATTAAAACTAGATTTCAGTATGATTGCTTAGTTTGAACTGCCCTTGTTGACATGTATGCAAAGTGTGGAAGCATAATAAAATGCATAAAATGTGTTTGACAAAATGCACAAGTGAAATGTGGTGTCATGGAATGCTATGATCAATGGATTTTCTCAACATTGGGTAAGGGAACGAGACACTCGAAATTTTTAAACAGATTGAACATGAAGAGGTGAAAATAAATTAGATCACATTCATTTGCATTTTGTCTACCTACAACCATGTAGGCCTTGTGAATGAAGGCCAAAATTACATTGACCATTGATTGGAGATCATGGCATCATGCCAAGGATACCATTATGCATTCATGGTTAACCTTCATGGTCACGCTGGGAATTTGTATGAAGCAAAAGATTTGATCAGCAAAAATCCATACGAGCCTAATGCTTTCATTTAGGGAATTTCGTTAGGTGCTTGGAGAATTCATAGCTATATGGAGTTAATGAACGACTCTTTGAGATGGAAACACACAATTCTCGAAGTTATGTGTTGTTGTCAAATATCTATGCTGCAACTAGTAGGTGGGATGTCGTGATGAAAGACAACAAGGTAAAAGAAGACAAAGGGAATAGTTCGATTGAATTAAGAAAAAAGGTGCATGTAACATTTTTATATTGTTGAGAATTGTCTAAGAGAATCTCATTTAGCACACCGTTTTAACATTTTCTTGGTATCGTGAATTTGTATGCCCTGTTTGTTTTAGTCTTGCAAATTAAGTTTTTCCAGTATTGCTCATGGCAGAAGTGTATATATGTATAGTGAACATGTTATTCTAGAGAAACCCCATATGTTGTCCTTAGAGGAGTTTCTATTGGCGTCATCGTCTGATTAGAAAATACTTCAACTTCAACAAGATTTTTATTTTCTTCAAGATGCTAAAGAATTGTTTGGAAAATATGGATAGTGGAAAATTGTGTATTGGAAATTCCCTAAATCTGTGAAATTGGTGTTTAAAGCACTCTTTCAAAAGTTGTATAGGTTGTAGTTTCTAGTTAAGGGAATTGTTACGATTGATTCTCGATGGATCAATCAAAGTTTAATTTTCTGGGATGTATTTAGGTATTCTTTTCTAATATAAGCAAAGTTAACCGCTTGCTCATCAAAATCAGATGCAATTGCAAGAATCTATGAAGTGGGTTTGGAAGCACTATACAAAGCACGACCAATGAATCAGAGGATTTGGTGTTGTCATTACTTACGTAGGCTGCTAAAACAGCTCATAGTGAATATTGTCTTACAGTGTTACTAAAGGGACTATGCCAATTTTGGAAACCTTTGGAAATTGTTTGTAACTATGCCAGTTTTGGAAAATTTTCACTGTAAAGGAACTATATATGTATATTAAAAGTTATGAAATTATGGTGATAGACCACTCTATGTAAATCCTCAAATAATAAATAAAAAAGAAGTTTCTGAGGAGAAAAAAAATAGAATTCACATAACAATCTGAAAACAATTGCTAAAGATGTTGTTGTTGATCGAACAGTCAAAGTGCTGAAGATGTTGCTAATCGAAAGGTCCAAGTGCTGAAGATTTCATTGCTAATTGAAAGATCAAAATGCTGAAGATGTTGCGGATGATTGAAGATGAAGACTACATGATGTTGAAAAGCTTCCAATGATTTATAGATGTGTTACCCTGTTGATGTTGATGATGTCCCCTATCTCTACTCTTGTTGTTGTTGATGTTGTTGTAGAATACCCTTCTCGTTAAGGGGGAGTGTTGAAATATTGTAACTTTGAAGAATATTCTATATGTACCTTTTGTGGTCTCCAATGGTCCTACCGGGAGAACCACTTGTATTACATTGTACCCCGATGCTCCTAATCGGAATATCTAATAAGATTCATGAGGTAGTCCCCTATAATTGTAAAGGTGGGTCATTAGCACCCCAGTGTGGTTACTTGAGCCTACATGTGTAACTCGAGCCTACATGATTTAACTCAAGCCTACATTTCAAATGAGTTAACTTAAGTGAACGGATGAATATAGCTAGAGGTGTAGTGCTCCTCATTGGTAACACACACTCTCACTTGTGTAGCGCATTAGTGGAGAAGAGAACTAGATGGAGAAGGAGGAGGATCAGGCTTTGATATCCTTGCCGGTTTTATCTTTTATCTTTTTGGGGCATCTATATTGAGGAATCTTTTGCTGGGTTTTTCCCTTTAGGGTTTTCCCAGGATAAATCTTTGTGTTCCTTTTGTATGGTTGTGCTTGTCTATCTTTCAGTGATCCTGTTTATACGCTTTTGTTATGAAATAAAATACTAATGTCTTAGCTAAGCATATGGAAATTTAACAATATTTTCAGAAAAATTAAGGTGGAACAACTCTCCTCCTTAGGGCGCATCTTTGTGTCGAAGAAGAATCCAATTCTGAGGTTTTTCAATTTTCGACATGTCACTATTGTCGAAAATTAGGTTTTTTCATAGAAGAGGAATTTTTCAGTGAGCCCAGGCCTGGATTGATCTCCTCCCAAAAATTGAAGTTAGGGACAATTTTCAAAGTATTTGGGTGGATAGAACTCCAGAAAAGAAAAACCCTAATTTGCTCCTGATCCAACTCTGCAGGATTTCAGCTCAAATTTCAGATCCGACATCTTGAACCTAGTAAGATATAAAATATTTTGTATTTCCATTTGAGGTTCTCATTTAAGATGTCTCATCATACCAAGCTTGATGAAAAGATTGAGGGAGTTGATAATTTCTGAGCCTGGAAGTATAGGAGCTCCGTGGTCCTGGAAGAGAATGAATTAGACTCTTACATCCATGAGGAGGTTCCAGTTTCAGAGGGAGATGAGGAAAAATCCTTACATAAGAAGAAGATGGTTATGGTAGAGAGGATCATTGCTGATTCTATCAAGGATCACCTTATCCCATAGGTGTCCTCTCTCAAGACACGTAAAGCTATGTTTGATGCCCTGACCAAGTTGTTTGAAGGGACGAACATAAACTGAAAAATTACTCGCAGGAACCAACTAAAGAATGTGAAGATTCAGAATGCAGAGACTATCTAGTCCTACTTCAGAAGATTTTCCTAGATCAAGGAACAGTTAGAAGCTATTGATGAAGAAGTGGAAAATGCAGAGATTGTGATGACTACCTTGAATGGCCTCCCTAGGTCATGGGATTCTTTTATCCAAGGAATCTATGCAAGAAAGAAGTTACTCAAATTCAGTAGACTATGGGAAGAATGTTCTCAAGAAGAAGCACGGATAGCAGCTCGAGAAGAGAAGATGGGAAGTGAAGGCAAAGACCTCACAGTTCGCTCCAAGAGAAGCAGAAGAAGAAATCCTCATTACTCCAAAGGTAAGAACTCTCATTCTAAGGATAACAATAGAAAGGATTTATCCAAAGTAATATGTTATACATATGATGAAAAAGGAAACTATGAAAAAGACTATCGTAAGAACAGGGTTCACTCTCATAAAAGGAAGGGGAACAAAACAAGACATCATGCTTATGCGGCAGAGGATGATGAACCATCCAAGAAGAGAACGAGATATGAAAGTGAAGACTATTCAAGCGAGGATGAATATGTTTTGATTTCCGCTCTCACAGGTAACATTACTCATGGAAGTGATGATTGGATTATATATAGTGGGGCTTCCAAACACATGAATGGATTCAAGGAATCCTTTGTAAGACTATCAGAACATGACTCACCTCACAAGGTGAAGCTAGGAGATGACTACTATTGTAATCTCAAAGATCACATAAGGTTAGCAATAATACATACTAAAACACACAAAAATATAAAGCAGAGATAAGAGACAAGAACAGATAGGATAAATAGATTATATTATTATAGTGAGTTCATATAAGGCTGAGAACTGAGTTCATATAAGGCTGAGAACTGAACTGAGTTCTCGTTTGGCTCAACAGCCTAATATATACAATTTACAAATAGTTACAAAATAACTACCTGTCGGTTCGGTGAACCGACACGACTTTTAGTTAGCCTACCTAATCTTATAGTTTAGTGGGCCAACCGACTTAGTCGGCTGATCGACTAAGTCGGCCCATCAACTTAGTCGGTTGATCGAATAAGTCGGTATTCATTCAAGTCGACTTATCGAATTGCTCCTTCTACATCTCCCCCACGGACAAAACGTTTCTTCGTCTCGAAGAAACAGGGAGGTACAAAAAATATGTGTTTGTCATATTTGAATAGTGTCTTATGACTTTTCTATAATAGCCTGTAAGGCCAAGTAACACCCTGACTTGTTTAGGGTTTACTGGTGGTTTCATGTCGAGAATAATTTTAATCTTTGAAAAGTCAACCTTGATACCGTATTTACAGACAATATTCCCTAAGAGTATGCCTATGGGAGTCATAAAGATACATTTCTTAATGTTCAGGGAGAGTTGAATCTGTCGACATCTCTCCAGCATCAGTCTGAGCCATGTCCAGTGATCTTTTAAGGTGGAGTATATTGTCCAGTCATTGAAGTAGACTTCCATGGTCTTATATATATACTCTCGAAATGTCTTGACAACAATTCGGGAAAACACTGCAGGTGCATTCTTTAACCCAAAAGGCATAACTTGGTAAGCAAAGGAACCAGATTCACACACAAATGTTGTTTTCTTTTGATCTTCCTTTACTATTGGTACCTGGTTATAGCCTGAGAATCCCTCTGTGAATGAATAGCATTCGTGTTCTGCAACTTCATTCAGGATTTCATCAGCATAAGGGGTAGGGAATGGGTCGGTCCTTGTTACTTTGTTGAGCTCCCTAAAGTCGACACCAATTCTTAACCTTGTCGGGTCATGTTTCTTGGGCTGTACGACCATGAGACTTTCCCATTCCGACTGATCGATGGGGTAAATGATTCCCACTGCTAACATGTTGTCAATTTCCTTTTTAACTATATCCTTGTACTTGTGGGCTAGTTTATAAGGTCTTTTCTTAACAGGTCGGACATCAGGTTTAGTATCGATTTTCATTTCACCCATTTCTTGTACTAAGCCTTTTAAGTCTTTGTAGTCCCTCGCGAAGACATCTTGGAACTCTCTGAGTAAGTTCATGATTTCGGTGGTCTGTTGTTCATTCGAGTAGTCACCAATCTTTGTTATTTTTGGTCAGTCGTTGTTTTAGATGTCGACCTCTTTAGTTTTCACTTTGGAATCTAGCCATTTTGGTGCTTTAGCTTCATTGATCGGTCAACTTCCTTCTTTGAACTGTGAGAATGTGGTAGGGAATTCGGCTACAGTCATTCGGTTAATGTCTGGTTTGTCATATGTCGCGACTTTCAGGATCGACTGGATGGGTTTTGTTGTTTCAATGTGGTTATATTTCCATCTGAAGCTCTTGCCGTCTGTGAGTTAATTTTCTAATTGTAAACGGGTTGACTGGTTTCTTGACTTTGTTTGTATATTGTTATAGTCTCTGGTCTGTCAATGGTTTTGGGAGGGTTTCTTGTCGGTCGGTTGGATAAACTATTTGATTTGCTATGCTGGTTCAGCCAAGTTTTCCCGTTGAGGTGTGAAGCTGAAGTCTTTAATAAAAATTTCCCTGAGTTCGTGCCAAAAGAAGGTTTTTCCCCTGGCTTCCTCCATCTTATACCATTTGTTGGGCAAGTCAGCTGGGGTTGAGGGGAACAAGTGTGGCCATGCTCTCTCGTCCTTGTATCCTAGTCTTCTCCACTATGTTTCACAAGTCTTGATATGTTCCTCTGGGTTTTGAACTTGGTTAAAGATAGGGATTTGGGCTTGCTGTGTTAACTTCTTTCCACCAAAACTCTCGATAAAGTAAGTCGAAGCAGTTGTCCAGGTCTATAGTTTTGTATGATGGGTATCCCACCATCTAGCTGCTTGACCTGTAAACATTTCAACTAAGCTTTGAAGTCAGCCCTGTTCACCAATATTTTTAGATACTTGTTCGACATGCATGACTGGGGATTCCCTCTCCTTATACCTTGATAGTGGTTTAGTTTTTAATTTGGTTGGTTGTAAGGTAGGGTGTTCCCTGATTTTCTTTTCAAAGATTTTGGGGATAATTGAAACTATGAAGCACTATCGGGTGGGTTTTTTCTACACTTTTTGTATAGTCTAGCACCCTCTTGCTTGTGTTTCATAATTTCCAATCTTCCAATCATATAATTCAGCATCTGATTTATAACCAATTGAGTCCTGGTTACCTAAGTGAAGTTCTCCATGGATGTTTGGTTTTGTCTAGTCTGTATTGTTGTGTATTTGGTAGAGTTATCTGACATCAAACTCCTCATCAATAGGTTCAGTCCAAGGCTCTCCCTGGGATGGATGAATGGGTACAATGACTGTTTGACCATTTCCTTTTAACTTGATTTGTTCCTTGTCCAAGGATATGGATTCTTTCATCTTTCGACCCCAAGGTCGTCCATAGAGCACCGGGAAGGAACTAGATCCTTCCTTTGGGTCAATGATTTTGAAATCAACCTTTGTTGAAATGCCTTTGATGGTTGTGTCGACGTTTTTACAAACCCCAATGGGTTCAATCAGGCCTTGGTCGGTGAGTTTTAGGTAAATGCCTGACTCGTAGAGTCGAGGTCTTCCCATCTGTTCCCAAGTGTCTCGGGTCATGATATTTACCTGTAACCCGAAGTCGAGCACTACTTTTTGGACGTGGTACCCTTCGATTTCCAGGTCGACAAGTGGGTTGGCATCACTTTTGTCTTTTTGGTTCAAGCTGCATATGTTTTTGGTTTGTTTTTCAGGGTTGGTGTCTTTTATTTCATGTAACAAATCTATAAACTGAGATACTGATTTATCTGTTTGAGCGAGTTGGATTAATCGGTCTATTGTGTTGTTTCGACTGTTGTTGAGGTATTCTTGTCGTGTAATGTTTTGAAAAACATGTGTGGCTTCCTTATACGTTTTTTTTTCGTGTCATGGGTTAGGATAGATGTTTGTTTCTTTAATCTTACTAATTTGAGGGTTATCAGATCCTATTTTTGTGCCTTGTCGAGTGACAATATGTAGATTTTTAGTATTTATTACATCATGCTTTTGCACATAAGACAATACATTAACATTTTTCTTGGTATTAATTTTCTCTAACATAATAGGACAATCCTCAAGTGAGTGATCGCCTACTCCACAGTGTGTACAGAATTTGAGATCAATCATGTCTTTGTATGGACAGTCTGCATACTGATGACCTTCTTTGTAGCATATGAAGCACTGGGTGCACTGATGCGGGCGTATGTCGCGATTCCCAGGGAATCGACCTCTTCCTCCGTAACCTTGGCGTCAATTATCATACCGGCGCTCATATCATTGGTCGGCGTATCTTTGTTTGTTCTGATTATTTGATGGATTGTTTTGCTCGTTAGGTTGCACCACTGCACTTGTTTGATAAATCGCGTGATAGTTCTGTCGGTTCTTTAGGTTTAACTGACAGTCGGCGGTGTTGTGACTTTTGGTTTTGCAGATGGCGCACCAGGAAGCCTTGGCATTTTTCATATTAAACGGGTAGTCTACTGTATAGTGATCTCCGTGATCCTAGAAAATGTCGTAAAAGGATTTGGTTTGTACAAAGCGGATGTCTTGTCGGCTATATTCTTGTCGACAGTTATCTTTCGAGTGGTCGTTTGTTGAGCACTTGGTGAACTAGATCTCCTAATTCTTAAGGATGAGCTCCTTCAGAGACTTCTGTACATTCTCCAGCTGCTGTTCCAGTATGTGGTCCGTGGGGTATGCAGGTATATCTTCATCCATTTCAACCTGAAGAGCTTTTGTTAGCACATCCTCATACGTTTTGAACATTTCCAGACTAATATGTCGACGTAATTTTTGTGAGAATCATCATTAACGTAATCCAATTGGCTCAGTAAATCTTTCCACAGCTTGTCGTAGTCACGGACGGATTCTCCTGGCTTTTGTGAAATGTTTTTGAGCTTCTTTGCGGCTAGGTGCTTGGCGTTTGGTGTTTTAAAGAATGATAGGAATTGCACCTTAATATCGGCTTTTGTCGCTCTGGGTTGTCGTTTTGAAAAGGTCATGTACCATGTCAATGCCCTTTTCCTTAAGGCTCCTACGAACTGTGCCATTTGTCGATCTTCATCTGTAACCTGGTTGGCTTCCCAGGTCGACTCGCAAACGAACCAGTGTCGTCTGGGGTCTTCGTCTCCCTCATAGAGAGGAATGTGAGCCGATCTGTGACCCATCTTTGAATCACTTTCACTACTCTCAGAAGTTGGCAGCGGTGGAGGTGGGGGTTCTGGTGAATCTGGTGGGTTTATTGATGTAATCATGCCTACAGAATCCTGGTCAACAGAACTTGCGCTCCCATCGGTCGTTGTTTCATCGACTTGTAGTTGGTTGATGTCTAATTTTGTTGTCGATGGTCCACTGCAACTGTTTGTTTGCAGGTTTGAGTGTTCGGTTTCTTCTAAAGCTGTATGTGGCAGGGGGGGCACTCCTTCATGTGTCAGTAAGAGCAAGTGGATACTTCAGAGGGAGGGTGCTACCTGAAACGTCTCCCAGTCCCCTTCCAATGGTTGATGGATAATAAGGTGTCGACCAGTGTACGTGTCATTGCCTAATCGGCTCCATATAGTGAAGTCACTAGCTCGTAGTTGGAGGTCGTCTTCGACAACAGTCTGTATTCTTGTACGCAGATTTAATGGGGAAAGGGTTGTTCCTTCACTGGGATCTCTTGATTGGATAGATTCTGGCTGCTCTATCCACACTTCTTCCTCCTTGGGGGACACCTCTTGTTCTACGCCCTCTTCATATTGGTCATGACCCAACTCTGGCGGATTCTCTTCATGGTCGTTCTCCCTAGGGTTTTGTCCTTTGTGCATCCCTACGGCTCTTTCACGTCTTGCTTCCCTTATTTGCTTCCTTTCGTCCCTTTCTATTTTTTGGGTGTCCGACATACTTTCATACACTACTATTCTCTTAGGGTCCTCTTCAGCCAATTTCTCATCACTGGTGACTGATATCGTAGTTGAGTCGACTAGGATCCACTATGCTCTATCTTTGACACATGACCAGTTACCCCCCCATAGCCTACCCGACACTTTTAGAAAGCCCAGATAGTGCAATTTATTTGCTTAGGAAGTATTCCCACTCCCTTTCAGCAATAAATTTCTCCCACTTCCTCCGCTTCTCCACCCAGTTAGAGTTTATTCTTTGTTCATGAAGTGATGGATGAGGCTTGATGATATGTGCTACTCCTTTCTCAATCAAGAATTTGAACAGTAAGGTCGGTAGGGAACATAAAAATTGTTCAGTGAAATCTGTGAAAAAATTATCTTTGATAATTTCCACAGAAGTTTTGTCTTCGACTACTTGTTCCTCACAGAAGTCGTCGGTGATTTTCTCAAACCACTCCAACAAATTTGTTTGGCCTCCTCGTATCAGTTTTTCCAGAAACTGTTGTTCTTTATTTGCATCCGGCTTTCTCATCCAGAATTTGCTTCAAGATTTGGGGCACTGATTCGACAAACTTTTCATGTGTCTATGTGAAAAATATTTCTTTTGCTTCAGCAACTGTTAATCTATTCCTTCGTGCGTAATTTTGCAAATAGTTAGCAATTTTGCGTTCCCACTAGTCCTTAATCTCCTCCTCTGGTATCACATGTGAGAAAATATTTCAGTCGTGTACTACCGGCAATTGAACCAATGTTGTAATATCACAAATCACATAAGGTTAGCAATAATACATACTAAAACATACATAAATATAAAGCAGAGACAAGATACAAGAACAGATAGGATAAACAGATTATATTATTATAGTGAGTTCATATAAGGCTGAGAACTGAACTGAGTTCTCGTTTGGCTCAACAGCCTAATATATGCAATTTACAAACAGCTACAAGATAACTACCTGTCGGTTCGGTGAACCGACATGACTTTTAGTTAGCCTACCTAATCTTCTAGTTTAGTGGGCCGACCGACTTAGTTGGCTGATCGACTAAGTCAGCCCATCGACTAAGTTGGTATTCATTCAAGTCGACTTATCGACTTGCTCCTTCTACATCATGAATTGTTGTCAAGACATTTCAAGAGTATATATATAAGACCATCGCAGTCTACTTCGACGTCTGGACAATATACTCCACCTTAAAAGATCATTGCACATGGCTCAGACTGATGCTGGAGAGATGTCGACAGATTCAACTCTCCCTGAACATTAAGAAATGTATCTTTATGACTCCCATAGGCATACTCTTAGGGCATATTGTCTGTAAATACGGTATCAAGGTCGACTTTGCAAAGATTAAAATTATTCTCGACTTGAAACCACCAGTAAACCCTAAACACGTCAGGGTGTTACTTGGCCATACAGGCTATTATAGAAAATTCATAAGACACTATTCAGATATGACCTATCCTCTGGAAGAACTACTAAAGAAAGATCAGGAGTTTCAGTGGACATAGGAATGCCACAACTCTTTCGAAAAACTGAAAAGAAAACTAGTCGAAGCCCCCATACTAAAATTTCCAAATTGGTCGACCAAATTTCATGTGCATATCGATGCATCTGGAATAGAAATAGGAGCAATCATAACTAAACCAGGAGATGATGGGATGGATTACCCTATCGTTTACAGCAGTCGAAAATTAAATAAGGCTGAAAGAAACTACTCGACTACAGAAAGAGAAGCCCTAGGTATGGTCTTTTCCCTCCAAAAGTATCGACATTACCTCTTAGCCAACCCCTTCACATTCTATAAAGACCATCAAGCGCTGAAGTACCTTGTCAATAAACCACTCCACCATGGGTGTATTTGTCAATGGCGGACTATGCAGACGAATGGTCGGTTTTTTCTGGACACAAACCTCAACAATAGCATTTTGGAAGGGTCTGACAAACACATATTTTTTGTACCTCCTTGTTTATTTGGGACGAAGAAACATTTTGTCTGTGGGGGAGATGTAGAAGGAGCAAGTTGATAAGTCAACTTGAATAAATACAGACTTAGTCGATCAACCGACTAAGTCGATGGGCCGACTTATTCGATCAGCCGACTAAGTCGATCGGCCCACTAAACTAGAAGATTAGGTAGGCTAACTAAAAGTCGTGTCGGTTCACCGAACCGACATGTAGTTATTTTGTAACTGTTTGTAAATTGTGTATATTAGGCTATTGAGCCAAACGAGAACTCATTTCAGTTCTCAGCCTTATATGAACTCACTATAATAATATAATCTGTTTATCCTATCTTTTCTTGTCTCTTGTCTCTGCTTTATATTTATGTATGTTTTAGTATGTATTATTGGTAACCTTATGTGATCTGTGAGATTACAACAACTACCAATATTCAATAAAAGGTAGTGGGGAATCTTCATATAAGCTAGACTCAGGTAAGTCTCTAACAATGAATGAAGTATTGTTTGTGCCAAGACTCAATAAGAACCTTCTCTCCATATCAGCATTAGATGCAAAAGGGATGCGGGTTGCATTCATAGAAGGTCAAGTCATCATGTGGCCAAGAGGTAAGGAGGGTTGTACAAATTGAAGGGCCATCCAAACCAAGCCTTGGTCCATGACACAGTAGATCCAAATGAACTCTGGAATAGAATGCTTGTACATGTGCATTACAGAGCACTACCTATTGCAAGCAAAGTTGTTGAAGGTCTTCCAGAATTCCAAGAAAAACATGATGGTGTTTGCAAAGGATGTGCGAAAGGAAAGAATATGAGGAAGACATTTCCCAGCAGCGAAAGCAAAGCCAAAGGTATACTAGAAATCATCCACTCCGATGTATGCGGTCCTATGTCATCAAACTCACTAAGCGGGTATGCATACTATGTTTCTTTTATTGATGATTTTTCTAGAAAGACATGGGTTTACTTTATGAAGAACAAAGACGAAGTATTCAGTAATTTCAAAGAATTCAAATCCTTGATTGAGAACCATATTGAAAAGAATATCAAAACCATTCGATCAGATAATGGTGAAGAATTTACTTCGAATGAATTCAAAGAGCTATGCAAAGAATTAGGGATTAAGAGGGAGTTGTCCACTCCTTATAATCCATAATAGAATGGGATTGCAGAACAGAAGAATAGAACCATCATGGAAGCTACAAGAGCAATGCTTCATGATCAAGATCTTCCTATGCATCTTTGGGCTAAAGCTGCCAGAACAGTGGTGTATGTACAGAACCGTACTCCACATAGAATACTCGAGAACAAGAATCCTGGAGAAGTCTTCTCCAGCAAGAAACCATAATTCAGCCATCTCAGAATATTCGGTTGTCCTATGTA
Source organism: Pseudotsuga menziesii (assembly GCA_001517045.1). Lineage (NCBI taxonomy): Eukaryota > Viridiplantae > Streptophyta > Pinopsida > Pinales > Pinaceae > Pseudotsuga > Pseudotsuga menziesii. The sequence goes on along the minus strand of LPNX010372147.1, from coordinate 78,830 downwards.
CATACACATCCCAAAAGAGAAGAGAAAAAAATTAGATCCTTCAGGAAAGAAGGGCATATATTTGTGGGATACTCTGAAAGCTCAAAGGCTTACAGAATCTATTTCCCAGGATAGAAGAATATCGACATTAGCAGGGATGTGACATTTGATGAAGACATAGCTTACAACAAATCTAGAAAGAGACCTGCTGAAGAACCTGAAGAAACAGAAGCATAAGTACCCAGAATTCATGACACAATGATGAACAAAGAAGATCAAGATTTCAAGGAACCACAAAGACCTATAGATCCACCTCTAGAGAATAATCCTCATTAGAGGAAACCTGCTTGGGTACATGAACTTATCCAAGGTGTGGAAATATATGGGGCTCCAGAAGATAATAACAGAGAAAGAAAAAGGACCAGATCCTACTTCGGGCATGTAGCTTTACTATGTGATTTCATTGATAAAGAACCTTCCAGCTATGAAGAAGAAACAGAAAAAAAATAATGGAAGGATGCTATGATCGAAGAATATCAATCGATCATGAAGAATGATGTTTGGGATGTTGTCCCAAGACTAGAAGGGAAGTCAGTTGTAACTTCCAAATGGATCTACAAGATCAATCATGCTGCAGACAGTAGCATTGAAAAGTATAAAGCAAGATTTGTAGCTCGAGGTTTCTCTCAAAAAGAAGGAATAGGCTATGAAGAAACCTTTGCACTTGTATCCAGATACACTTCCATCAGATCAATACTTGCTCTGGCTACAGTGATGAAATGGAAGATACACCAGATGGATGTCAAGACTGCTTTCTTGAATGGTGTAGTGGAAGAGGAAGTGTATGTAGAACAACCACTTGATTTTGAGACACATAATAGAGAGTCTCATGTATTCAGATTGAAGAAATCCCTATACGGTTTGAAACAGGCACCCAAGACCTCGTATGGTAGAATTGATAGCTTTCTATCTAGTTTGGGCTTTACCAAGAGTAAGGCAGATTCCAACCTTTACTATAAGGTTGAGGATGGAAACCTAGTAATGCTTCTACTATATGTAGACGATCTATTTGTGATAGGTACAGATGGGTTGATTACTGATACAAAGAGAAAGCTTGCTGCTGAGTTTGAAATGAAGGACTTAGGGATGATGCATTACTCTCTAGGAATGGAGGTGTGGCAGAGCACAGATGGAATATTTCTTGGATAGGGGAAGTATGTAGTAGAGATCCTGAATAGGTTTGGGATGATGGACTGCAAGACTATGGCCACACCTATGGCATTGAACCTGAAGCTATTGAGTGATGCTTCATCAGAGTCAGTTGATGCTACGATGTATCGTCAGATGATTGGGTCATTGATGTACCTGATGAACATGAGAGTAGATATTTGCTTTGCTCTGAACACCTTGAGCCAGTTCTTGACAAATCTAGGACATGTTCACTTGATTGCTTCAAAGCATATTCTGAGGTACCAAAAGGGTACAATTGATTATGGGCTCAAGTACGATGTGAATCAAAATATTAACCTAGTAGGGTTATGTTGATTTAGATTGGGCAGGCAGTGCCATTGATAGGAAGAGCACTTTAGGGTGTTGCTTCAGTATGGAATTAGGTGTGATCTCTTGGTTTATCAGGAAGCAATCCTGTGTGGCACTAAGTACAGCTGAAGCAGAGTATGTCACAGCTTGTTCAGCTAGTTGTGAGGCAGTATGGCTGCAGAAGCTACTATCCCATATATTTGATCTCCAGTTGGATGCTACTTGTATACATTGTGACAATCAGAGTTGCGTAAAGTTGTCAGAGAATCCAGTGTTCCATGACAATTCTAAGCATATCAAGATCAAGTATCACTCTATCAGGGATATGGTGCAGAAGGGAGTAGTGAAGCTCCAATATGTTGCGACAGAGGAACATATAGCTGATGTATTAACGAATCCATTGGCTAGGCTGAAGTTCAAGTACTTCAGGGAGAAGCTTGGTGTTCTCCAGATCGAGGTTTCCTCCAAGAGAAAGTGATGAGACCCATAGCCATTCTAACATGGTGAGAGGGTTCGTTCCTTCCATGGTCAAATGTAAGGGCTGAGCCATTCTGTCATCGTGATAGGGTTTCTCCCTTCCATGTCAGATATGAGTTCTGGCCATTCTTTCAAGTAGGACAGATGTAAGGGTAATTTCCATTCTAGGAATGGAGGCACCTGGTCAGTTACCAGGACAACTCAGTCTAGGACTGAGAATCCATTTTGATGTGATAGAGGGATGTGTTCCCACTTGATTAGATGTAAGGGCTGAACCATTATATCATGGCTAAATGATTAGATTCCTGCCATGTCAAATGTGAGTGTTGGCCATTTCGACGAGCAGGTCAGATGTAAGGGTAACTGCCATTCTGAGAATGGAGGCACCTGGTCAGTTACCGGGTAGCTTAGTCGAGGACTGGGGGCCATTCTGATATGATTGTAGGATTGGTTCCTACAAGATCATATATGAGTGCAAGCCCTTCCATCATTGTGAGCAGGATGTGTTCCCACATGGATGGATGTGAGTGCTATGTCTTTTCACAGATGATAATAGATGTGCCTATCATGCTGGTGATTGTAAGTGCAGTTCCTTTCCACAAATGATAGTAGATGTTCCTATCATGCTGGTGGATGTGAGTGTAGTTCCTTTCCACATATGGTAGTAGATGTGCCTACCATGCTGGTGGATGTGAGTGCAGTGCCTTTCCTCAGATGGTAATAGATGTGCCTACCATGCTGATGGATGTGAGTGCAATGCCTTTCCACAGATGATAGTAGTTTGTGCCTATCATACTGATGGATGTGAGTGTAGATCCATTTCACAGATGGTAGTAGATGTGCCTACCATGCTGGTGAATGTGAGTGCTGGACCTTTCTGATATGATTATAGGATTGGTTCCTACATGATCTGATGTGAGTGTTGGGCATGCCTTTTTGACAAGTAGGTCAGATGTAAGTGCTGGGTGAATACCTACATGATGGCTAGGCCTACAACCTGCATGAAAAAGGGCTGGCTCTGTAGAAATTACTATGACGAGAAGAATCATGAGATGGCACCAGTGATGATCCAGATCGAGTGATGATCCAGATCCAGTGATGATGATCCAGTAGTGATGATCCAGATCGAATGATGATAGATATCTAGTGATGATAGCCAGTGATGATTCAGATCAAGTGATAATCGAGATCCAGTGATGATGTCCCATGATGATCCAGATTAAGAGATGATCCAGATTCAAAGATGAAGATGACTTGAAGATGAAGATGACTCAGAAGACTTGAGGTACATATGACTAGATGATCTAGTTGATATAGAGAAGAAGACCAGTGCTGAAAATTGTGTCAAAAGAATACCTTCCTAGTTAAGAGGGAGTGTTGATGTATTTCTAACTTTGAAATATATTCATCTATGTATATTATGTATTGTAGCCCGATGTTGATTCTGGGATGTATCTATTATGTATTTGAGTGATGTTGTCATGCCCTGATGTCCTGATCGGGAGAATAACTAATGTAAACAAGTCATGTCAAGTCATAGTGGGTAACCCTCCGATTCTGTAAGGGATAAAGTCCCGGTAGTTTCGAGGCGCTAGGGTTATTAGACTCTCCAAGTAGAGGTCAGCCCTAGTAGGGTTTTAGTCATGTTGGGATTAGTATAAATAGAGATCCGGGATCTCTATTTAGCACACATCACTCACACACTAAAGTGTAGCGCATAGTTGAGGAAGGAGAAGACACTGGGACTGGACAAGAAGAATATTACTACTATTGGGAGGTCGCTTACTATTTTGGGGCTTTAACTGTTTTTGGTGCTGATTCTATATTTGAGGAAGTTGCGGGGTTTTCTCTATTTATGGTTTCCACGAACAAAAACACTGTGTTCATTGTCTCTTGTGTTTGATTGATGTACTTGTTATTCTCTCAGTAAAGATCCTAACATAATTCTAGCTTAATGTTGAAAAACTAACATGAGGAAGGTCGAGGGATCTTGACCCTTTGTCTCCATGACCTTCAATACTTTTGTCACCAAATATCTGTTACAGAGAGAAAATTACTATGGCTTGGGGGTACCACAACAGACTGAATGACACCAAAAATCAATCATTTCCAATATGCAAGAGAAATAAAGAAAACTAACACTAAGGGATATGAATCGTACCGTATTCCTATAAGGTTTGTCGTTACACCAAAACTTGCAGATGTTGGTGAACATTTGAAACCCAGCACAAGGACCTATCACCAGGAGTGGTGGTTAGACCACTTGTTTTATATTCCGAGAGGTGTGGCGGTTATACCATGTGGAGGTACCCGATACTCCAACACCCCACCTTTGGCATAGCTCGGGGGAATTGAACCTGAGACCTATTCTATGATACCATGTACCTGTGAGTATCCCTTGGCTACAAATATTTCCTTATATTTCAAAGGTGAACCATCAGCAGAAAACTTAGTTTTGAAACCCCACTTACATTGAACTAGCTTCCTCCCTGAGGGAAGATCAACCAACTCCCAAGTGTTGTTCTTCTGGAGTGAGCTGAATTCTTCTTTCATGGCTGCTTTCCATATTGGATCATGTGTTTCTTCTTCATATTTCTATGGTTTTGATTCAACCATTAGATAGCATTTCTCTGCAAACAAAGGGTCTTTCATGCTCAGGGCACTCTCAAACTGAGATCTAGTCCTCCTAGGATCACTAGGATTTCCAGCTAGTTCCCCAGCTGCATGAATGGTATTTTCTGCCCATTTTGGTCTTGTAGGAGTATTAGGATCTGCAATTAAATAATCATTATCAGACATATCAGAATCAGCAAACTGATTTGACTCTTCACTTGCATTCAATGGTTCTGGTGGTGAAGAAGACTCTCCAACTTCAACTGCTACTAAAGGCTCTTCTTGGAACTGAACACTCCTTTCAATGAAGGCTTTGTTTGTGATCAAATTTATCAGCTTGTACCCTTTTGAATATTTAGAGTACCCAACAAATATACACTCTTGGCTTTGGGACTGCAAAGCCTTCCTCTTTTCTGTTGGAATTCTAGCCCAAGCCTTTGAGCCAAAAATCCTGAAATGGGTCACATCTGGCTTGTGCCCACTCCATGCTTCAAAATGAGTCATAACATCAAGATATTTATGAGGCACCCTATTCTGGATATAATATGCATAGTTTATAGCCTTGGCCCAAAACTTTGGTGGCAAAGTCTTAGCCTCCAACATAGAGGTTGCCATCTCTTTCAGTGATCTATTCTTTCTCTCAGCAACACCATTTTGTTGTGGTGTGTAAGGGATTGAATGCTGCATCTAAATACCTACATATTCATAATATTGAATGAAATCAGACTTGACATACTCACCACCATTTTCAAATCTAAGGATCTTGGGTTTCCTCCCAGACTAGTTTTCAACCAAAGCCTTAAAGACTTTAAAGAGGCCAAAAACTTCAGACTTATGCTTCAGGAAGTAAACCCAACAGTACCCAGAAAATTCATCTATGAAATTTAATGCATATTTAGCCTGACTCATTGACATATGAGGGAATGGACCAGCAACATCACTGTGGATCAACTCAAGAGGTGCAGAGGTTCTCTCATGACTAGTTCTCTCAAATTTATGCTCTAGGTGTTTTTCTAGGACGCAACCTTGATAGACTCCCTTGGGAAACTTAATCTTTGGTAACCCTATGACCATTTATTTTTCACTTAGATCAGAAAGATACTTATAGTTAATATGGCCAAATATTTCATGCCAAAGCTTGCTTGCCTCATTAGCATGAATCAGAAGAGCAGAGGGGTTTGAGTAGGGTAGAAAATGTGAAAATCAGTATACCTTCGAAGTGTGATCTACAACTCTTTTTGCAATGACTTTACCACTCAAGATTTCCATGATTTAAACATAATCAGGGGATAATATGACCTTCTTTGGAGACCCTGTGTGGGTCATGTGATACACTGACAAGAGGTTAGATGTAAGACCTGGAACATACAATACATTGATGACCTTACCATGGTCAAGATCAATCCTTCCTTTGCCCAAACTATCAGTGAGAGAGTCATCTCTCAGCACTATCGGTGGACATTTTGACATGTCAAGAGAGGAGAATGCCTCCTTGGTCGAAACCATATGTCTTGAAGCTCCAGAGTCTATGATGAATCTAGGTGAGCTTGATGTGCTAGCAACCAATGCATGAACTCTCTCTCTGTCTTCTAAATTTGATCCTCCTTCCCTCTTCTTTGAGCTATCAGGAAGGGAGATGTTATTCTTCTCCAAGATTTGGGTCAGCATGTCAATCTTCTTCTTCATGAAGGAGTTTTCAGGATGAAATCCCTTACTTCGGTATGCACACTTGCTAATTTATCCTTTGTTCTTCTTCTTCTAGAAGTTCTTCTTGGAGCCTTGGGGATCCTCCTGAGACTTGTTCTTGTCTCTCTTTTGCTTAGGTGGCTTCTTAGATTTCTTCTTGCCTTTTAAATCCACCCTCAAATCTCCAGCAGCTAGAGCCTGGTCTCTGGAAGGTTTGATGGTGCCCATCATCACCAGTTTATCGTGTTCTTTTGTGAGGGATTCCATGAACTCTGGAAGCTTAGGCATCTTCTAGGCTTGAGATGTCAACTTGGTGGCATGGAAGGTCAAAACAAACACTAAATAGTTAGGGCCAAGCTTCGAGAGTATGGCCAAAACTAGTTGCTCCTCCTTCTTTTCAATTCCACACTGTTTTATTTTCAAAAAAAGGGCTTTAAACTTGGAAAAGTAGAGTTGCAGGGATTCAAAGCTGCTGGGACTCAAGGAGATAAATTCATTCTCAATTTGATGTCCTCTCATCTCATCTATCTTACCAAAAATCTCTACAATTTTCTCCCATACTTCATTTAGTGATGTCAATACATTAAGATGGAAGAGGAGGTCTCTGGATATGCTTAGACACAAGAGACCATAAGCCTCATCCCTCTTGTTGTGCCATGTTATTTTCTTTGCAGCCACATTAGGCTCTACTTCAGTTGCCATAGTCACCCTGTAGAGACCTTCCACTCTCAACAGTATCTCCATCTCTGCTTTCCATTCAAAGAAAATAAATGGAGTCAAGATGATCTTCTAAGATTGATCCATAGCTCAGAAATTGTCCTTTTAGTCAGCATAGTAGCTCCTAGTCAGGCTGTCAAACTTGCAATAGCAATATGGAAGGAGAGAAATCGATCTACAAAGGCTCTAATACCATGTAAGGTTTTTCATTACACCAAAACCTACAAATGTTGGTGAACATTTGAAACCCAGCACAAGGCCCTATCGCTAGGAGTGGTGGTTAAACCACTTGTTTTATATTCCTAGAGGTGCGGTGATTATACCATGTGGAGGTACCCGATAATCCAACAATTCCAAACGGTTGATGTAGATCCCCATTGAGATTTTCCAATCAAGCTTGTATTTCAAATTCACTCTCAACAACAACAAACAAAACAAGCATGCTATGTATTCAAGTGTGAGACCTACTCTAACATATATAATCAATCAGGTATAAGAAAATAAATACATCCATGGATATAATATTAATATTTATGCACATGTATTGGACAGGAAATGGATATTTCTATTAATAAAAATAGAGATACAATAGTGACAACCTCTTCCAACACTTCTTCGAACCCGAGAAACTGAGTCCTCGACCTGGGCCTCCACCACTTCAATCCTCCATATCTCAATGGAAAGCTCACAAAACAAAGGAAATATTGGGAAGAATAGCACTGTGTGCCCCAAAGGGAAAAGGGATGCAGAGTCAAGCATAACAAGTGAGGCAACAATGGACTATAGTTTCCTTTCTCTCAATTTTCTCCTCCTTCAGTGTATCCAAGAGGTTCAATATATAACACTCCAAAGAGGCAATGGAGGGTCGAGTCTGGGCATTCCCAAGGCATATGCAAGGCCAAGAGACAATATATTCAGACTCCTATGAGAAAAATCCAAAAATATTTTTCTTCATGCATATTTCTGGATGTATGTGGGTTTTGACTCAAACTTTTGTGTATGCACACGAGTATGGATTTAAAAGTCACATATAGGCATAAAAAAGTGATTTTGGGGATAATCTTGGAACACCAAAGTATAATATCGAAAAAGGGGGTCCATAGAGTCTACAGAGGGACACGGGAGGTCATAAATATGTGATCAACTAGGTGTGGTAAAATCAGATGTAACAGATAAGCCCTAATGTGTGAGGTAATAGGGGATGTAACATGATGGCCAAAATACATTATATAATCCATCCCAAAAGTGAAGTAATGAAGACCCATGTGGAAGAACCATCCACTAAACAGTACAATATAATGAACAATCTCTGCATATGGCTACAAATATACATATAGCAGTCCCGGATACATAAGAGGACAATGACCATGAATAGAAATGATATACCAATGTCATCTATGGTCATCGCCACATACAAGATACAATGGATCAAGATCTCCATAATGGATGAAGATATCTGATATACAATGGAATCTGATCACAATAGCTGAAATCTCATTAGTACTGGCACGATCAAGGAGGTACCATATGTGTAATGCCATGAATCTTGGATATATTCTACACAAACCGCTACAAGTACAGGTCCTACTATGTGAATAGATGTGTTGAGGTCAAACATAGCAGTCCATTGTATGATTACTGGTCATTGATGTATACCATTAACAGGCACGAGATCACCATCTGATAATGATAATGGGAATCAAGGTACAAAGTACAATATAACAAGTGTGAATAGATGTGTTGAGGTCAAACAATTGAAATAATCCATCAATCAAGGGACATTAATGTATTCCCAAAACTATTGATTGTGACAGAACCTACCACTAATGAATGTAAGTCTCAAGGCACTCAAATGGACTCTAGACTCCTATTCCATAATAAATGATCTGAAGTCGATGGAATGGAATCCACTGGAAGGAGGGAATTAACAAATCCCCTTTCAACCAACACGAGGTACTCAGCAAACCTAGATAATGTGGAATAACTCTAAAAAACAAGATATGCATGAACCGGTAACTGTACTGGGAGAGGCTGACATCCAAAGTAAAGATAATTGAGTGATGGTCCACTCATGTTTTAAATTCCTTTGAACAAGAGAATAAGGTGAATGGTGACTTAATGTAGGTAGCATGGACTCGATATAAAAACTGGGACATCTCTTTGACATAAGAGGCATCGAAAGAGGCTCCATGGGGACTGGAAGCATAACTAGATGGTGCAAATAAAATCAGAGTAACAAGTACAACTCCTAAATTCAAACGAAAAACCCAACCAATGGATTTGATATATATTGATTTGTTCGAATGCGACACAAATCAAAAATTTCCAAAGATAATATCAATTCCCATTCGTCTTTTTTTTTTTTTTTTGGACTTTTTTCAGATGTTGAAAAGATTGAAAAATAATAAAAGTGCTTTATAGTGTACAACTAGGAGGAGATGAGTGTCATGGGAAAGCAAACTAGTTCCAAGCAATGGAACATACCTATGCTCAATGCAAGGAATCATGTGCAGGATAAGGATACTCGGGGGAAAGTATCATCCCGATAAAGGGTGATCAAGCTGCAAAGGATATGCAAAAGGATCTGCTTGGCTAGTATTGAGACAAGCTTTGGCTACATGTCTTATAAATCGGAAGTAAGGAGCCAATGTAAAGCTCAATAAGGCAAGAAAAACTCATGAAATGCAATCACCACTTTATATATACAAGGTATTTTCTCAGGAATGGCCATCATAAAGTTCAAGAGGAGTATGAAGCTCTTTCTCAAGGACATGGTGGGACTAAAAAGGGACTCCCCAAACCTAAAGGAGAAATCTCAGCATGGGAAACAAATGGAAACATGATCTAACTAGGGATCGCATGTATAGAAAATCTCTAACACTTACATAATGTAACTTCTAGTAGCATTATGAAGGTACTGCGACATCACGAAGTGGGTTCATACCTAAGGTTAAGATGAAAGGGTCATATGAAAATGCATAAATGCAAGCGGATGTGAAATCCTAACCTATATGGCAGTTCAAAAATATACCTGTCATGGGAACCAATGGGTTAAATCCTTAGAGAGAGTGTACAAAAAATGGACCCTACATGACAACAATATTAGGCCAAAATGGTTGGAAACAGTCAGTAAATATTCCAAACTGTAGGGTATAGCAAGGACTGATAATGACAACTACATTTAAAAGAAATAGTGCAATGTACGATGGGACATAAGAAGGAATGTAAGGTGTAGACCCAACGTTCACTTATCCACTACCACCCTTTTGAAGGTGAACACTAGTGTTAAGATGAGACGAAGGGATTGAAAATTCTCCAAAAATGGTGTAGAGGGTTGAATATGACCACTAGCGAATCTATAAGCAAGGTAAGAGGCTGTTGTGTCCTCCAGTCCAACACCAAGGTTCGCACTAGGACCTGGAGTGGGTGATGGGATACTAGTAGTGATATCAGACATGTCGACCATAAAAGGAACCTAAATGAAGAGAACATAAATATACTCAAGTAAATGCGATCCCAAAATCCAACTAGCGCACAAAGAGCACACTCCTAATAAAATATACAACCAGAATGCAAGAAATCCAAGGGGATGATAAATGAGCTCCCAAATGCGGAAGGTATGTCTCACCTAAGAGAGGCCTGACAATCCCACACACTACAAGTGAATGTGCGTAATCAATTATAGTGGTCCTCAACTTCAATGCATAAAGTAATTGTGTTCTTCAAACCCTACGTGGCCAGGACACTCATAGAATAACCTCTTCAAGTACCCCCTGCGATACCTACATAAGAAAACTAAGGTCACCCGAATATAACCAATGTTGAGGTAGACTGTCGTAGGAAAGATCAACCGTATGGGTAGGGTAGCAAAGCTCAAAGCTCGAAAGCACCAACCAGTATCTCAAAAGCCCCTAGATATGAATGCAATCTTGCAAATATATTCGATGCTCATAGAAAGTGGCCAGGGGCTATCCCACCACAATCGTGTATGCTACATCATTCTTAACTCCTGATAAACACTAATTATACCAAGGATTTCACTCTCTCACATGGACAAATAGCTACTTGTTATGTTTAGTACTCTTGGAGAATTATCTCACAGTGAACTATTCCAAGACCCTAAATCCTAATCTTGTTGGTGAACCCTATCAAAGAAAAATGTGTAGTTCATTTTAATTTAAGCATTGATTTAATGGCTTTGATTACTCAAAGGGAAATGACCATGCAACTAATGGTATTATGACTCAACATTGAAATAAATGTGCACACCTAACAAATAATGCCAAGTGCAATATTCTCTAAATGAAAAAATAGGGTATGCCACTACATGATATGCATAAATGTTCATTCCTTTCCAAATGCCAATGCAATTATTTTTTATATGAAATCTTAAACAAAATTCTCATCCAAGAAATCCAATGCAAGTACCTCCTTAAATCCATATTTGATATGCAAGTAATAATGCAACTATATAATTATTTTGAAAATGAAATAAAAATCATTAAAATTCTCAGTCTCTGCAGCAAGCATCAAACACAAGCCAAGAAAGACACCGAGACAAAAAGACTAATGCACTAATGGTAAAACAAAAATAGAGATAAATGACTAGAACTACTTTCAAAGAAAAATTAATCAAAAAGAGTTGTTTGGTCACAAAAGAAGAAGTCAACATACGACATCAATATCGAGGAAGACCCATCCACACTCACAACCCACCCAACAACTTCCCACAACATCAAACTCAACCAAAAGGGAGGATGTACACAACTATTCAAAGAATAGTAGCGTATGTTCACAACTTTTAGCCAAAAACCTATATGTATATGCAATTTTTGGCCAAAAACCTACATGTATAAGTGAGTTTTGGCCAAAAACCTGCGTATGTACGCCACTTTTAGCCAAAAACCTACATATACAGAGAAGAAAGCAGAAAAAAACAGGTCAAGGGTCAAACCACTCTAGGGTAGTGTCAATTGATGAACATACTATTAAATGCGACACAAAAACGGGGAGAAACACAGAGCAAGTCAAGAACATTGTGCCCCTAAACCCCAAAGAAAAACAAGTAACATCCATAGCGGAGTCGCCAATTTTGTTATGGAGAGAAACTTCCTATGGCTTGGGGGTACCACAAAAGACTGAATGAAACCGGAAAAATCAAACCTTTCCAATATTGAAGAGAAAGAAAGACAAATAACACTAAGGGATATGAATCATAACTTATTCTGGACCATTGATGTAGATCTCTGTTGAGCTTTCCCAATCATGCTTGTGTTCCAAATTCGCTATCAACAAAAAAAAAAGAAGCATGCTATATATTCAAGTGTTAGACATACTCTAGCATATACAATCAATCATTTATAAGCAAATAAATACATCCATGGATACAATATTCATACTTACTCACATGTATTGGACAAGAAATTGATATTTCTATTAATAAAAACAAATATACAATAGTGACAATCTCTACTGGAACTTTCCAACCCAAGAAATCGAGTCCTCCACCTGGGCCTCCACCACTTCAATTGTCCATCTCTCAATGGAAATATCACCAAGCAAAGGAAATATTGGGAAGAGCAACACTGTGTGCCCCAGAGGGACAAAGGGATGCAGACTCAAGCATAACAACTGAGGCAACAATGGACTATAGTTTCCTTGCTCTCAATTTTATCCTCCTTCAATGTATCAAAGAGGCTCAATATATAGCACTTCAAAGAGGTAATGGAGGGTCACATTCGAGCGTTACCCAGGCATATGGAAGGCCAAGAGACAAGATATTTGGACTCCTATGAGAAAACTCCAAAAAAATTTGTCTTCATGCACATTTCCCTATCTACACGGGTTTTAGCTCAAAATAGGCATATGCACATGAGTATGGCTTTAAAAGTTGCATATAGGCATAAGTAGGTGTTTTTCTAGGGATAATATTGGAACATAAAAGTATAATATGGGAAAAGGCGGTCAATAGAGTCTATAGAGGGACAAGGGAGCCCATAAATATGTGATCAACCAGGTGTTCTAAAATCAGCTATAACAATCTCCAGTCTTTGACGCACCCACAAGTTATTTTATAGTGTTGTCACTACGTTTTTCTTTTTACTGAGTAAAAATGTTGTAGAGGTACGTCAATACTTCATCTCTATTTTGTTCCAGTTATGATTTTCATGTTTTTCTATTTTAAGCTTTAATATGCTCAACTTTAAATTTTAATCTATGTTTATATGTAAGGAGGGTTTTTGCGGATTGCCATTCTCTTGCATCTTGGCTTGGAAAGTAGGCTCGGATCGAGGGTACCAATCGTCGTAAGGTTTTCTAGTAAGACATAAGATCCTGAACCCTACAATCCTTGACAACATGGAAAAGCTCTTTCAAGTTTTTATTTTCTGGTTCTGGTTCGTTTAAGAGTTTCAACGTTTCAATGAGCGTCCTCTTTTTTCTCGTAAACATTCTCATTAGATGGCATACATAAATATTGTTATTTTTATAATCCCTTGGCTTAATAGGGTTATATTTTATGGTTTCCTCTTTTAGCTGCAGATCGTGGAGTCTAAGTGTAATGAAGCTCTTATTGTAAATTTTGTTGTGAGTTTTTAAGGAAATATAGTGATTTCAATTTCATTTTCTATCTGGCTTTTAAAGACCACTGATATGCTCTCAGTTCTCTCCGAATTTGATATACTTGTGAAAAAAAAAATTGGCTTCCGAAAATACTTCGTGTAAAAAGATATTTAGAATGTCTTATCATTCTATATTATATGTTTGATTTTATATATTGTTTAATAATATGTGAAAAAGGTTCTATATGAGATCGGTTAACAAATGTGTAAATGTATTTGTTGAAAGCATGCCATTTAAATACAGTTACGACCCAGCTGGTTATAAAAATGTTTATAGCCCTTCCTTGCAAATTCTAAGTTCTAACTTAGGTAAATTCGTTGTTTGAGCTTCGTTGTGTGTTTTAGTGATTTGATAGATTACTTGGAAGGAAAAGAGCGTTACAGGCCTTAGCCCGGTGATCTATATTAAATTTCTTAGATGGTAGCTTATATGGAGAATATTCTTTGTTTATATATTGTAAAACCCTACTATAAATTTTATACAGAGTTTTTATTTGGTAATATGATTAGATTGAATTCGAATACTGCGTTAGTTGTAAAATATTTAACCCTAAGCATTTTTGTAAAGGATAAGCCTTCCGGATGTAGGAAAATAATACTTGTGTAAATTATAATTACAATGACCCTTTCGACTATGCAATATAGATACTGAATAATTATAAACAATATTAAGCCTTGCGGCTATAAGAGATTAGTACAGGGTAAAAATAATGTTTTATTTGTATCTTAATTTTCTTATGGGTCTCGAATTTCTTGGTTGGAATCCATAACATTTTAAAATCTGTATCTATAGTTTTTATTTTGCTGGTTAAAAACCATTGATTTGGGATTTACTGTAACTAACAAAGGAAAACCTTAACTATGAAAGAAAAGACACGAAAAACTATGCCATGAAAGCCCATGATAATCTATATGATAATCTTGTATGGAAATATAACAAAATAAAACAAATACTAAACGTTTACTTAAATATATACTACAATTTAATATTAGTTAAAGCTACATACATATTATGATAATATTATAAATAATCTATCATTTCTTCTACGAAATTATGTGTAAGCAGTAACCTTCATTAACTCATAATTTACTGAAATAAAAATATACTTTCCTAATTTATTACAGAAACATAAAATAACTATGGAAGCTTCTCCATTCATGAATCCTATAGAAATAACAGATAAATAATTTAAGGTGATGACTCTAGAACATTATAGAACGTATTAAATTCCGAATGGGGAAAACATCCAAAGAAGACCGTTTCTCCCAACCGTCTCATGAAAGAAACCAAGCTCACTTGCTTTAGGACCCCCAATCCTTTTCACTAAACCACTAGGACAAAGATACTGTGTAGAATCCTAATCAATCCTCTCTGTAACTTAGCAGTCAACACTCTAGCAATTTATTTTATCTTTCCCTTCGTCAAATTTCCTCTTGTGTTCCTTACTAATCAATTTCGAGCAAATCCACAAGTTCTAATCTCTAGAATGTAGTGAGCCTACTGCTCATTCGATGGTATATATAAGCTTTCCTAGGTCTTTGGGTCGGTTTTGTAATTAAATCAGCCACCTGCTCAGTTGTTACGGAGAGAAATTCCTATGGCTTGGGGTACCACAACAGACAGCTAGACTCTAGAAATCAATCTTCTCCAATATGCAATAGAAATAAACAATCTAACACTAAAGGATCGAACCTCGTACCTTATTCCGGACGGTTGAAGTAGATCCCCGTTGAGCTTTCCAATCTTCAGCTTGAATTGTTATAGCACGTCCTCAACAACAAGTAAACAATACAAGCATACTATATTTCATGGTGTTAGATCTATTCTAGCATATATAATCAATAATGTAAAAGCATTTGACATATTCCAATGGAAACAATATTCATTCAAATACACATTACTAAACAGGAAAAGATATTTCTATTAATAAGAATCAGAGATTACAAGTGACAACCTCTGACGGCACATCTGCGAATCGGAGAAACTGAATCCCCCACTTGGGCCTCCACCACCTCAATCCTCCATCACTTCGATAGCAAGCTTACTAACAATTCGCAATCTTGGGAAGAACACAACAGTGCTCCAAGGGACAAAGGGATGCAGACTCAAGCATAAAGTTCTGGCAACAATGGACTATAATTTCGATGCTCTCAATTTTCTCTTATGCTTTCAATGTACCAAGGGGTTCCTTATATAGCTTTTCAAAGGGATTTGAAAGGTCGAATCTGTGCAATCTCAAGGCATATGGAAGGCCAGGAGTCATATGAGTCGGATCCAAGTCAAGGAAAACTCCAAAATGTTTTGGACTATGCACACATCCCGATGTACGCGACTATCGAGGGAATATCCGCGTATGTACGCGGTTATCGGGGATAAAGCCACGTATATCAATATTATAATGTTTTTAGGGATGATCAAGGTAACATCAAAAGATATAATGTGGTCCAAAGGGGCTAATGAGTCTGCAGCGGGACAAGGGAAGGCCATACAATGTGTGATTCACCTAGTGTGGTGAAATCCGCTATAACAGATGCCCCCTAATGTATGAGATCAGAGGGGATATACGATGGCCGAAATACATTATAAGTCCATCCCAAGAAGGAAGTGATGAAGGTACCCAAATGGAAGACCAGCCACCCAATCAGCATAATACCATAATACAACTCTGCATATAATCCGCAAATACATCTAGCAGTCCCGGATACATAAGAGTACAATGGCCATGAATAGGCATGATACATGATAGAACATATGTGGTCATCGCCACGTACAATATACATAGATCAGAATCTCCATGATGAAGATATACAAAGGACCATGATCTCCATAAGGCTGAAGATATACAATAGATCAAGATCTCCATAGCGGCTGGAAATGTCTGACATACACTGGAACAAGTCACGAGAGCTGAAATCTCGTGAACACTGACACGATCAAGGAGGTAGCATATAAGAGATGCCACCAATCTGGAAGGTCTTCTACACAAACCGCTACGAGTACATGTCCTACTATGCGAATAGAGGTGTCGAGGTCGAACATAGTAGTCCATCGTCTGATTACCGGTCATTGATGTATACCGTTAACAGACGCGAGATCACCCACCGATAATGAAAATGGGAATCAAGGTACTAGAGTGCAAACTAACAAGTGTGAATAAATGTGTTGAGGTCGAACACTTGAGAGAATCCATTGATCAGGGGACATTGATGTATTCCCAAAACTGTCGATGGCGAGAGAACCTGCCACTGATGACTGCAAGTCTCAAGGCACTCAAACATGACTCTAGACTCCAATCCCAGAATAAATGATCTGAAGTCGATGGGATGAAATCTGCTGGAAGGAGGGCATTAAGGAATCCCCCATCATCCAACACGAGGTACTCAGCAAGGCTGTATAATATGGAAGAACTTGATCATAAGGTGCACGAACCAGTAACTGTACCGAGAATGGCCGACATGCAAAGTCAAGATAACTGAGGAATGGCCAACTCAGGTTTCAATTTCCTTCGAACAAGAGCATAACGGCGTATGGTCACTGAATAAAGGCAGCATAGACTCGATATACAAACTGGGACATCTCTATGACGCAGGAGGCATCAATAGAGGCTCCATAGGGACTGGAAGCATAACCAGTCGGTGGAGATAAACTCAGATAACGAGTACATCTCCTAAAGTCAAACTATAACCCAACCAATGGATGTGATATACAGTGCTCTGTTCGAAGGCGACACGACTCGACAGCTGCCAAAGATAACATCTTTTCCCGTCCGGCTTTTTGGTTTTTTAATTTTTTTGGTCTTTTTCAGTTATTTGAAAAGCTTGAAAAAAGAATAAACTAGCTTTATAGTTACAGACTAGGAGGAGACAAGTGTCATCAGGGCAAACAAACTAGTTCCAAGCAGTGGAACATACCTATGCTCAATGCAAGGAAACATGTGTAGGATATCGACACTCGGGGGAAGATCCCCTCGCGGTAAAAGGGTAAGTCAAGTTGCAAAGGATATACAAAATGG
>LPNX010372147.1:21454-51963 GCA_001517045.1 Pseudotsuga menziesii | reverse complement strand
GCATAATGCAATGCATAATGAGAAGCAAATATTTTTGTATTTTTTTTGAAAATAAAGAGATACAATAAGCAAAAGAATGATTCTACCCACCCCAGACTCTGTAAGCACACATAAACAGCAGTCCAGCAAAGCACTAAGGTAAAAGGACTCTAATGCACTAATCTCAAACAAAAAATCAAAGATGCCATGACAAGAACTTTCCTAAAAAAAAAATTTAGGCTAAAAAAAAAACGTTTCTGGTAAAAAACAGAGGCAATAACAGACTCAGGCAGTGCCAAAGGAGACTCAGCAACAATCAGAACTCACCCAGCAATCCACTATCTTCCACAAAAGGGTAAAATCCAGGGTATACGCGACTGTGTGCAGTAAACCCGTGTGTATACGCGGCAATACAGGGTAAACCCACGTGTATACGCGACTGTAAGCAATAAACCCGCGTACAGGAAGAAAAAGATGCATAAATCACAGGTAAACAGACAGGCTGAGACTTATTTCACACCAATCAGGCTCTACCAAGCATACATGCCCCCATAAACGACACAGAAACAAGAGAGAGAGAGAGCAATTCAAATACATTGAATGCCAAGAAACCAATCCCCAAAGGTCAACTACTAGGAACTCCCCAGCGGAGTCGCCAATTCTGTTACGGAGAGAAATTCCTATGGCTTGGGGTACCACAACAGACAACTAGACTCTAGAAATCAATCTTCTCCAATATGCAATAGAAATAAACAATCTAACACTAAAGGATCGAACCTTGTACCTTATTCTGGACGGTTGAAGTAGATCCCCGTTGAGCTTTCAATCTTCAGCTTGAATTGTTATAGCACATCCTCAACAACAAGTAAACAATACAAGCATACTATATTTCATGGTGTTAGATCTATTCTAGCATATATAATCAATAATGTAAAAGCATTTGACATATTCCAATGGAGACAATATTCATTCAAATACACATTACTGGACAGGAAAAGATATTTCTATTAATAAGAATCAGAGATTACAAGTGACAACCTCTGACGGCATGTCTGCGAATCGGAGAAACTGAATCCCCCACTTGGGCCTCCACCACCTCAATCCTCCATCACTTCGATAGCAAGCTTACTAACAATGGGAAAGATTGGGAAGAACACAACAGTGCTCCAAGGGACAAAGGGATGCAGACTTAAGCATAAAGTTCTGGCAACAATGGACTGTAATTTCGATGCTCTCAATTTTCTCTTATGCTTTCAATGTACCAAGGGGTTCCTTATATAGCTTTTCAAAGGGATTTGAAAGGTCGAATCCGTGCGATCTCAAGGCATATGGAAGGCCAGGAGTCATATGAGTCGGATCCAAGTCAAGGAAAACTCCAAAATGTTTTGGACTATGCACACATCCTGATGTACGCGACTATCGAGGGAATATCCGCGTATGTACGCGGTTATTGGGGAAAAAGCCGCGTATATCAATATTATAATTTTTTTAGGGATGATCAAGGTAACATCAAAAGATATAAAGTGGTCCAAAGGGGCTAATGAGTCTGTAGCGGGACAAGGGAAGGCCATACAATGTGTGATTCACCTAGTGTGGTGAAATCTGCTATAACATCAGTTCCTCCTTTCTTATGAACATGACCGCAATTATAGGGAAGTTGCCTCCTACAAAAACTAGAAAGTGAATGTTGTTGCTTTCATTTGTGATTTTTTCCTTCTACAACAGATCATTCCTCCTAGTGGGTGAGTGAACACTCATCAACAATCATCGTTGGATAGGTGTCTCTTCTTTTAATTATTTAATAATAAAATATTCAATTTACAGTGATGTTTAACCATCCCTCATAAACAACATAAAACTTTACAATAACTTTTAAAGTAATTTTTTCTCAAAATATAAAATGTTTTTATTTCTAGGTGGGTTCCAATAGAATCCGATATAACGCCTAGAACAACCTTCAAAAAAATGTCCAGAATAGCACCAACCATAGAACCATATATTGAGATAGGGTTAGTGCCACGAATTGTGCCACGAATGTCTCGTGGAAAAACATTTAACATAGTACCAGGTATAGATCCAAGAATTGCACCTAGAAAACATCCAACATAGTGCCACATATAAAGCTAGGTATAGCATCTAGAATAATGCTAGAAATATAACATCCCAACTAATGTCCAAACTAGCATCCCATATAAGGCCCGGAATAGCCACGGGGTCTTAAATCACAAAAACCATGTCATAGCACCTTCGTTCATGGGATATTAAATAATACCTCAATTTCACTAGATATTGATAATCACCTACAAAACTACTTTTGTTGAGCCCCCCTCTCAATGCATATTTCCAATTTTAAAAACCATATTTTTATGATATATTCCCTATTTTGACTAGAAACCCCTTTTTATACCCCCAATATCTATAAACCCCCATACCCTACTCCCCAAGCCCCAATACCTACAGTATATTGACCTTATTTTTAACAATTAAAAAAACTCCTTTATGAATGAATGTGATAAGTTATTGCTCAAGAAGGTGAATCCCTCATGAGAATAGCCTCAAAAACAATGTCTAGGATAGCACCAAGCATAGCACCGTATATTGAGTCAAGGTTAGCACCAGGAATTGTGCCATGAATTTCATGAGGAAATTGTTTTGACATAGCACTAATTATAGAGCCAGGAATTGTACATAGAAAACATACAAGATAACGCCATGTATAGATCTAGGCATAATGCCTAGAATAATGCTACAAATTTCAAAAGGAACCATGCTAGGAATTGTACTAGATTTAGAGAAACGAATTACGTTCAAAAAATGTCACACATAACATTAGATATAGTTCCAACATTAGAACCAAAATTTGTGCTATGAAAATAACAAGAAATTTCAAAAGGAATTGTGCTAGGAATTGCACCAAGCATAGTTCTAGGTATAGAGCTAGACATCGCATGAGGAATTGGGAAGGGAATTTCAGAAGGTATTGCACCAGGAATTTCCATAGGAAAAGGGTTAAGCATAGTAGTAGGTATAGAGATATGAATAAAGTTAAGAATTGCACCTAAAAAACATTCAACATAATGCAAAGTATAGAGCCAGGTATAACGCCTGGAATAGCGCCAAAAGAATTGAAATGAATTGTGCGAGGTTTAGAGCCAAGAATTGCACTCGAAAAAATGTCCAACGTAGCATTAGATATAGCGCTACAATTAAAGCCAAAATCTGCACTAGGAAAATAACCAAGAATTACAAAATCAATTGTGCTCGGAAATGCACTAGGTATAGTGCCAGGTATGGAGCCAGACATTTCACTAGGAATTGGGAAATGAATTTCAAAAGGTATTGTGCAAAGAATTTCCCGAGGAAAAGAGCTAAGCATAGCTCCAGGTATAGAGCTAGACATAGCACAAATAATTCCACTAGGAAGTTTGAAAAGAATTGTGCTAGAAAAAGTGTCATGAAAACTCAAGTGTGTCCTGGAAATAAGAATCTTCAGTTAAACATAGATTCAGATCATGACTCGAGAAATTGTTTGGATGAAATAAAAATAAAAAGTGGAGGTCCATTATCCTTAGCTGATTCTTTAGGTGCATGGATGACTAAGAATAAAGGCTCGATATATTTCTATGGTCTAGAATTTGAATACATCGTTTTTGCCACATGTTGTTCAGAAGTACTTTGGATGATCTAGACACTGGCAGATTTGGAGGTAGAATATGTTGATCCCATTCCTCTCCATTGTGATAATACTAGCACCATTAGTATGTCCAAGAATCTAGTTCTTCATTCCAATACTAAGCACATACCAATTAAGTATCACATCTTAAGGGAGAAGGTCACAAATAGAGTTGTTGAATTGAATTTCATTCCTTCTATAGAACAGATTGATGATATATTTACTAAACATTTACGAAAGACATAGTTTGAGTACCTACGCTAGAAGATGGGTATCATATCTTATTCCAAATAACGCGTTGAATTTGATAGTGGGAGATATGTTATAAAGACTTCTTTGACATTGATGTCCAAGGGGGAGAATTTATTGTTGCTACAGATGATAATAAGTTGGTGATTACAAGTACAACATCCATCAATAATCTAAAGGTTTCCATCCATTCCAAAAGGGGGGATTGTTGGCATTATTATTGGTATTGCAATGATCAAGATAAGAAGATGAGATTGACATGTGCTTGTCATTGATGGCAACACATAGTTCCAAAAATATGATCCAGATAAGGAGAGGACTGAGATGAATACGAAGAGGACTCAAGAGAATCGACGATTTGTGTAGAGCTCTGCAAGATAAAACACAGGAATAAAGTTTAAAATAAAATATGATGAATAGATCTGACATACAGGAGTGAACCCTCAAACAAATCAATGGTCCAGAAAATTGTGGAAACAATATTGCTGAGGTCAAATTTTGAGAAAAATTGGGGAAGTAGTTTGAACAAATTTAGAAAACCCACAATCCGTAATCTGCATGTGATCTAAGATCGACAATCGGGAAACACTCCGCAAGAGATCGACGAATTAGAATAAAATTGGGGAAATGGATTGCAAAAGTAGTTTGAACAAATTTCGAAAACCCATAACGCAAAATCCATATATGATCTAAGATCAACAATCAGGAAAGACTACGCAAGAGATCGACAACGCAAAAGAAAATTGCAGAAAGGGATTTGCAAAAATAGTTTCGAAGAACATCAAAATGCACACCCATAATTCGCAATCCACAATATATGAAATCTTATATCACATCGATGAACATGAGAGAGTCGGCATGAAATAGACGGCACAGAAGAAGTCTTGCAAAACCAGAACTGCAGAAGCTGAGAATTTGTGGAAAAAGACCATTGCAGAAGGAGTGAGGGCTGCAGAAAAAGTCAATTGCAAAAGGAGTTAGAGCTGTGAAAATGCCATTGCAGAAACTCATAATTGCAAGAAGAAAGAGGTTTCATAAAAATATTTTTTTATCGATTGGGCCCCTTTCCCATCATGAGGCATTCAAGAGTTTTGATCAGTTCTGAAACTGAACAGTGAGGTATGCAAATAGGTGAAGGTATTAAGGATTGGCATGTATAAAAGGATGGGAAAGAGAGAGGACTTGTGATATATCTGAAGGAAGAGAGCTGGTGCATAGAACACCATCGAAGTGGCGGTCACAAAATGAATGAGGACTCTGAATATACATAACTTAGATAGTAACATGAGCCGAGTCTGAATAAGGAGATCTTGAAGTAGATAAAAAAAATTTAACACTCAATATGCACTGTTATATATGTATACACATAACTTAGATAGTAACATGAGCCCAGTCTAAATAAGCAGATCTTGAAGTAGATAAGAAAAAATTAACACCGAGTATGCACTGTTATATATGTTTTTTGCATACTGCATTGAACATGTTTAAATCTAAGGAATAAGGGTGGTATGGTGGTGCTAGTAAAAACATGTTGTCTTCTTTGTACAAGTTGGAGCCTGTACAAGTGGAAGTGGGTACTTCGAGGTACTTCCACTTAGTATTAGATGGAAAACTTATTTTTTTAGTAGGTACTAGAAAATCATGAGGGTTGGTGCTCTCTACAAGTAGGAGCTTGTAAATAGAGGTTGAAACCTCATTTGAGTAGGTGTTCAAACAAATATAATATAAATGAATTAGAGATTCTTGTTAATATTTTTCTATGTCTCCATTATGTGTGTTTGATGACTACCATTTCTTTGGTTATACTTGTTGCATCATCATGACTGTAAATTTGCGATCTTTAATAATGACTTCAAAATTGGAAATTGTTTAATCTTAGAAATAACTGATTCACCTCCCCCCTCTTAGTTATTTGAATAATCTCAACACTAACTACTTTTGACACCCTTGTAGTTGTACAATAGGGAAATTAGGCCCATGTGGTGAGCATTAAAACTAGATTTCAGTATGATTTCTTAGTTTGAACTGCCCTTGTTGACATGTATGCAAAGTGTGGAAGCATAATATATGCATAAAATGCATTTGACAAAATGCACAAGTGAAATGTGGTGTCGTGGAATGCTATGATCAATGGATTTTCTCAACATTGGCTAAGGGAACGAGACACTCGAAATTTTTAAACAGATTGAACATGAAGAGGTGAAAATAAATCAGATCACATTCATTTGCATTTTGTCTACCTACAACCATGTAGGCCTTGTGAAGGCCTTGTGAATGAAGGCCAAAATTACATTGACCATTGATTGGAGATCATGGCATCACGCCAAGGATACCATCATGCATTCATGGTTGACCTTCATGGTCACGCTGGAAATTTGTATGAAGCAAAAGATTTGATCAGCAAAAATCCATACGAGCCTAATGCTTTCATTTAGGGAATTTAGTTAGGTGCTTGGAGAATTCATAGCTATATGGAGTTAATGAACGACTCTTTGAGATGGAAACACACAATTCTCTAAGTTATGTGTTGTTGTCAAATATCTATGCTGCAACTAGTAGGTGGGATGTCGTGATGAAAGACAACAAGGTAAAAGAAGACAAAGGGAATAGTTCGATTGAATTAAGAAAAAAGGTGCATGTAACATTTTTATATTGTTGAGAATTGTCTAAGAGAATCTCATTTAGCACACCGTTTTAACATTTTCTTGGTATGGTGAATTTCTATGCCCTGTTTGTTGTAGTCTTGCAAATTAAGTTTTTCCAGTATTGCTCATGGCAGAAGTGTATATATGTATAGTGAACATGTTATTCTAGAGAAACCCCATATGTTGTCCTTAGAGGAGTTTCTATTGGCGTCATCGTCTGATTAGAAAATACTTCAACTTCAACAAGATTTATATTTTCTTCAAGATGCTAAAGAATTACTTGGAAAATATGGATAGTGGAAAATTGTGTATTGGCAATTCCCTAAATCTATGAAATTGGTGTTTAAAGCACTCTTTCAAAAGTTGTATAGGTTGTAGTTTCTAGGTAAGGGAATTGTTACGATTGATTCTGGACGGATCAATCAAAGTTTAATTTTCTGGGATGTATTTAGGTATTCTTTTCTAATATAAGCAAAGTTAACCGCTTGCTCATCAAAATCAGATGCAATTGCAAGAATCTATGGAGCCGGTTTGGAAGCACTATACAAAGCACGACCAATGAATCAGAGGATTTAGTGTTGTCATTACTTACGTAGGCTGCTAAAACAGCTCATAGGCAAAATTGTCTTACAGTGTTACTAAAGGGACTATGCCAGTTTTGGAAACCTTTGGAAATTGTTTGTAACTATGCCAGTTTTGGAAAATTTTCGCTGTAAAGGAACTATATATTCATATTAAAAGTTATGAAATTATGGTGATAGATCACTCTATGTAAATCCT
The DNA here is from genome assembly GCA_001517045.1 of Pseudotsuga menziesii. Taxonomy (NCBI): domain Eukaryota; kingdom Viridiplantae; phylum Streptophyta; class Pinopsida; order Pinales; family Pinaceae; genus Pseudotsuga; species Pseudotsuga menziesii. The sequence continues at coordinate 44,637 of LPNX010372147.1, read as the reverse complement.
CAAATAATAAATAAATAAAAAGTTTCTGAGAAAAAAAATAGAATTCACATAACAATATGAAAACAATTGCTAAAGTTAAGTGCAAAGAAAATTAAGTATACCAAGAAAATGAAAATGTAAATCATTTTAACACCAGCGATACATGACGTAGAACTCTGTGTCTACCCCCCTTCAAGATAGCTTTATTCCACATGGAACCAAAAACTCAGTGTCAATTCCATTGTCAACAATCATTACTCATAAAGAGAAGAAATTTCATGTTGCATGTATCGAAATAAAACGTTGCTTCTCACATATTCCTTTGGGATTTGTAGAAGGACGTCTATATTATATTTGTAAGATAGTAAAATAATAAAAATAGAACAAGTAAACACAACATGTAAAACATATAAATTCCATAATGCCTACGCCATAAGAGTTCCACTGATATATGTTCTGTTATGTTCCATGTTTAGAGAACCTTTCTTAGCAAAAGAGTACAAAAGAGAATCAAACTAAAAAATAAGGTGCTTGGTGCTTTTGAAATAATTTGGGCTCCTCGAGCATCAAAAATAGAGTTCGTGGTGCTTTTGAAATAATTGAAATCATTAACCCTAAATTAGTGACTCATATCCAATAGTTTGATGCCAGGGATACAAATTGCATATATTAAGTTACAAACACGGTATTTATTAATGATTGCATGCAGGGTATCTATGCACCATGCATATATATGCATGCCCAATCTTTGCATGGTGCATCTACACCGCCTGCAAATATTGATAAATAATTAAAATTCTACACCATCATCATATGTAGGTGGAAGAGCATAGCAAGCATGTAAATTTCATTGTTGATTCCATCAGAAAGATGGTATTCTTCTACATGTTTATTTGTTTATTTATTATTATTATTATTCAAATTTGTAATTTCCAAGTTCACTTTACTATTTTTCCTAGTAGGAGAATGTCAAACGGGGCATCTTGAAAATACAAGCTATGCTTGGAACATTTCAAAGCTACCCATTAGTAAGATTGTTGAAAGAGACATTACATCATGTTCGTGAAGAAACATAGGACATGTGAAGAAAGGACTTGTTTATGCTGCAACAATTTCCCCAAACATTTTTATATTTTAGGGCCCCTCCTTCTATTTTTTATTGAAAGCTAAGTTAACTCAGGCAGTCTGTCCGACACTGTTGACTTGGGAAAATGAAGTTTTTTTTGTGAAGCGCTGTTTCAGTGCAACTCGACAAAACTTGTTGACACGGTCGGGAGTAACTCGCGGCTTACCTTCAAAATGATTGGAGAGATCAACGAATGTTGTCCACTATTAATTGTTTTCTATTTTTTGGGGAGGTTCAGGATTTTCGCTGATTCAACCATAGTGGATAGAATAGAAGCAATGACAAAGCCGATTGAAAGAAACTCATGAGTTTCTATCGATGGAGTCGAGGGCCTTCTAATTTTTGTTGAACGAAGAAGTTCACGAGAGCTTGGAGTTTCATGCCGAAATAGTTGGAGGATACTCATGAGTCTTCCCCAAAGAAGTCGATAGTTCGATTAAAGGATGTGATCTCTCAAACTCGCTGAAATGGTCGTAACTCCCGTGATCGGAGACATTGGGATAATGATATCGACAGTACCGTCGAAGCATAAATAATATCAATGAAGCCATAGGGATAACTTAGAGGTGTGCACCGATACTATGGACAACAAAAAACTTATGGTTGCGACCAAAAGTGAAACGCGTCGAATGATGTTTTGGCCTCGTACCATATTCAATGCTTCAACCACCACATTCAAGTCAGTCAACAACCACATTAATGGCCACTTTTTTTTACAATTTTTTATATAACGGGGAGTCTTTTGTTTTCTATCCCACAAACTATGTTTGAGAAACAACCAACCGCCGAGACACATCTAGGTTTTTGCATTCAACCCAACACTGTGTCCATTCTACAATTGATAGGTAGGTACTTTGACCTTTGTACTCTTGTAAGTTTTTTACTGAAGTATAGATATTTTATATATGGGGTAGGAACTTGGATAGAATGCATCGTAGTTGTTCTTCATTTTTTGATAAAGTGTTTACCACCCGTTTCGTAATCCCTTACCTGGTAGAACGTTCATCCACGACCCCTAGGTTAGTTTTGTTTGAGTTTGCATGGCGAGAATCCTCTAAGGGTGTTTTTGAGTAGCTCCTTGTTATCACGGCTATCTTCACACCCTAGTTGATAGGATAGAAAAACCTCTTCAACACCACGCTCATAAGCATTTGGCCCATCCTCCATGGATTGTTTCCTACAGAGTGTTCTTTTTTCACACGACTATCGCACCAAGAAAGTGGTTATGCATTATTTTTTCTTAGTGAAAAGCTCTTCCCCTAGCCGAACAGACTCATTTTTTATGAGCATTTTCTTATACCTTACTTTGCATCAATTCTAGGATAGGATGAATATACTCGCCCAATCCAAAGTACTTGCTCAGATTCGTTTCTTTGATGTTGGGATTTATATATTATTCTTAAAATGAGGGATTTTTCCATTACGGTTATTGTGCATACTCATGCTTTTTACTTTGCAGTGACTATCCTCGGAGAAGATGTTGAGCACCCCATAAACACGACAGAATCAAAATATTATTGGGGATGTTACATAAAACCACTCAAATTTTGTTTTAATGAGAATAACGAGATCACAAGGTTTTTAGGGTTTGAGATTCCACCTTCCGTCATTGTGAAATGAGCCATTGTAACAATATGATGTTTTCACCTTTTTGCACACCCTAAACTTGAATAAGATTGTGAGTAAAAATCTTCTCCTCGAAGTTTTGGAATCAATAAATAAAAGGTTGGAAACCAAGCTTGGGAAATCCATTAACCTCGATAAATCAACAAACATTAATGCATGTCCACAAACAATAAAATGATCAACTTCCATTTTGTTCTCACCAATTACTGTTTCTTTAAAAAGCGAAGGAGGACATAGTATAACAACAGGTTTTACCTCACACAACAATGTATACACATGTGCTGATATTTTTTCATTTGAAATTTCTAAACGCACACCCTTTTGTCACATCACGAATGATTAAGAAACTTCTAATGGAGTACGTCTCCTCATCTTACACAACTATTTTTGAATGGCCATCAATAGATTGGCAAATCTAGCTCTCTTCTCAATTATAACACTAGACAAACGATTGCACTCTCCAATTTCGAGGAACAATGATGGATACATATAAAACATTATAGGATACTTCAGTGAAATAATGTATGATTTCGTTACTCAGAATAGCTGCAGTATTACTAATACACTTCTCACTATACTCATGTCATAAGTTCTATTGTCACCAATATTTCTTTTTGAAGGACAGAATTGAAAACAACGAATTCACACAATGCCTAAAAGGGGTGGTAAGAAGAAGATATGGGTGAGTGAACTAGACTCAAATGTCGAGATCATATCTAGGACATAAATTAAGTTTGAGGATACTTCAGATATCACAAGAGTGGCCTCAGAATTAAAATGGGGAGAGCTCTATCAGATGATTAGAGATCAGAACATCCTCGATGCTTGTCTCGAAGAAATTTTCCTATACCAAAAAATAAAAAACTCAGGAATTACTAAGGCCATTACATGCCCGAATTTGTTCCTGTGGTCAAAGGTTCTTGGGTGGATTCTTCCTCAACGAAATCCTCTATAAGGATTATCTCTAATGTAAAAGGGGAAGCTTTTTCTTCATTCACTCCATATTACATAACCTTGGCTTGCAAGCTACCCCATGCATAGGTGATGATGACATATGATTCGGTCAAAATTGTAAATATTGATCTTTTGGAATGTGTAAAGAAAATGATGATTCCAGGAAAAAAATTGCGCCAAAAGGCATATGGGGAATATGAGTCCCAAAGCCTACGGACCCCTTTCAGGATCGTAGATTTGATGTTCAATAGGATTTTTGGCTGCGTCAATGGAACCTTGTATAAATTGAATTGGATTCACCTCATTCAATATGTAACCTTTGAGGGAATTATTTTTAATTGGGAAGACATCATATCAGACACTTTGTCATCCTGTGTAGCAGCAACACAAAGAGGTATAACCCATAACAAGTCAGAATTTTACATGTCATCTTACTTGATTGAATGCATTTTGTGCATGAACCCTTTCACCATGCTTTGGTGAATTTGGACACAAATCAAGACTCGTGTGTATTATGCTTATCAGATTCTTTGGGCAGATCGATATGCGGGTTTCTACAAACTTGTTTGTGAGGAGTTTTCTGATGCCCCTTTATGAGCTGATTTTTCTTAAAGAACAAAACTTCTTGTCTAATAATGCCATGGAAGTTATCTGCGAGTATGGAGACTACTTCTTCTCATAGGAAGGAACATACCTAAGAAATTATGGAGGCTCCATATTTCCATCTCTACTACCCAAGTATGCCATAGAGTATGTAGTCCAGAAAGAAGCAGTAAGGAAAGTGTTCATAAGTGAAGTAACTTCTTACATGATATAAAAATGTAACCTTTTCTCCACTACCTTTCTCCATAGGAGGTTACAAGTTCTCCAAGGTCAAAGGTTCTGCTGACTTTGTAAAAGAGTTAGAAATATTTCATTTTGGTGATACAAGTTTCAAGAGGAATAATAGTAGAGGAAATGTCACAGAACATTGTACGACCATCTGAATTCATTACGAATACTCATATTTGTTTAACAAGGATGAAGAAATATGCATAAGGGTTAGTAATATGACTAAGTTGAGCGAGCATTTCAAGAAGAAAAGTGGCACCAGCGGGGGTAAAATAACAACAATGCAATAGAGAGGAAGCTGCATAAACAAAAGGAGTAGGCCTTGAAGTTACAACAGGATGAGGCAGAGAAAATAATGAAAGAAGAAGCTGGAAATAGACAAGCCGAAAAAGATCAAAAGAAGAAAGAAGAAGAAGAGAGATTGAAGAAAGAAGAAGCTCTGAAGTGGTAGGAAAAGAAAATATTATTGAAAGAAGAATAAGAAAGAGTGCAAAAGGAAGTTGAGGAAGCTGTTGAACATTTCAGAAGGAAATAAGAAGAGGACAAAATCAAGGAATATTTGGATCAGGAAGCAGCCTAGAATAATCCAGTGTATTTACAACCTCTCGCTTCATCAAGTGGAACAATCACATGTGAACACATTCCTTTTGGAGAACTTGGGATTGCTCCATTTACTCCTTCCAAGCAGCACACGGTGGCTCACTTAGATACCATAATTTTTTATAAATCAAGAAAGACTATCACCAGAAGGTCAAAGAAGCAGTTAAATATGGGGACCCAGGCTAACCCGGTTACAACGACTGAAAATACATCATGGAGGGTACTCACAAAGACCCTAAGTTCATGGCCACTGTGAATATAGAATCTGCACAAGCCAATACTGAAACTTTGACAGCTTGATGGAAAATGTAGAGCATCACAAGGAAACAATTCTTAAGATGAAATGTAGTTTCGTTAATACATGAGGAGAGGGAATGGAATTAAAAATAAAGCACGATGCTATCCTCTCATAAAAGGAGAAAATCCAAAGGGAGTACCAAGCTTTGGAGACATTAAATGATGCATTGGATGTACAGGTAATAATTATGGAGGGAGAGAAGAAGTGTTTTGAAGCCAGGATCTCAAAAGTGGAAGGAAGAGAGTCCACAATGAGTCAACAGGTGGGAGAATTAAAAACCCAAGTACGAGATTTGGTGGCACAAAATGGATCTCTAGAAAATCAGTTAAAGGTAGCCAATGCAAGACAACATGAAATAGGTCCTTTCTATGACCAGGCATACAAAATACAAAGAAAGATACACCAAGCTCAAGTTAATATCTCAGGTGAAAAGTATAAAGTAAGGCTGATAATGACAAATTAAAGGTAATCACAGCAGAGTTACTGAATTTTAGAAAAGGACAAATCGAAGTCACAGAAAATTTTAAGAACTAGCAAACCTAGGTAGAGGCTAACTTTAAGTTTCTAGAACACCTGCCTCAGAAAACATTCCATGGAAAAAAAATAGAAATGACACTTGTGGAGTTTTGTGGGAAATGTTGTGTAAGGTTAAACAATGAAATTGCCAAAATGTTGAAAAAGTGTTATGCCTTCTACAAATAGATAGGTTAGGTCCACAAGAAATTCCATCTTTCTTTGGTTGCAAAGATTACCAATATCCCAAACAAAGACCAACATATGGCATATAGGCAAGATAGACTAGAAGAGGATATTCAATACCTTCAGAAAATAGAAGTTGTCAACGAAGAAAATATTAACACTTGGTTTTGGTAGGCTTCTGTCAGCAACTACATTTTAGAATACGTGTGTAGGTCCACACTAGAAAAGTTAACACCTATGGAAACACAGTTGGCCATGCATGAAGTGACCATGAAAATTATGGAGCTAGTCAGCTACAAAACTATCGTAGAAAAATCCAACGCATGGGGAGAATATGTTTCAAGCTTGTCAAGTCCCACTTGAAATTTTTTTCTTTTCTGTATTTTGTCATTTTCTAATGTAAAGCACTAGAAGACTAATTTGTGGAATTCCTACAGTTAGGGAAGTCGATGAGTCACTAAATGAAAAATTGCAGTTGTAATATAAATAGAGATAGAGAGTAGAGTTAGAGGAATTTTTGCTTCTACAAGAAGGCTGGATTATTCTGTAAGGAGAACTCATTTTTTTTTCTAATAAAGAAAGACCTACTTGTTGGAAAGGGACTGCACAAGAATTTTCTTAGGATGTGCGGAATCTCAAATGTGGAATAACTTTTTTTTTCCCATACAACTGTGAGATCATTATGACTTCTCTGAATTATTTATTTGATTATGAATGTTTTTTCTTTCTATATAAATATCTGTGTATGAATCGAGTAATGAATGCTTTATTATGTCAAATATTTCTTTGATAATATTTCTGCTCTAAATATGCTTATGAAATTGAAACAACTATCTGTGGGATTATTATGAATAATTATAGTACATTGCTCTAACTTTTTAAGTTTTCTCCCCACGGGGGAAGAATATTTTAGACTAGAGTAGATTAGAATAGAATAGACTTGTTTAGATTCATATTTAAGGAAGTATTTGAGAAATCAGGAACAATAAGATGGGATGTAAGAACTACACATCACTTGTGAGGTTCCTTTTCATCAATTACATGCATTTAGTTTAGGCATTTGCATTTATCATTTATTTAATGAAAATAACATAAATGGTGAATCAGGTTGTAACCGGTAAAACTTTAATACACTTTAAATCTACCGTATCCAGACCGTTAACTGGATGGATTCCCCATACCAAATGTGTTGAAATATTGTAACTTCCAAGAATATTCTATATGTATCTTTTTGTGGTCCCCGATGGTCCTATAGGGAACCACTTGTATTACTTTGTATCCCGATTCTTCTAATCAGAATAACTAATAAGAGTCATGAGGTAGTCCCCTATAATTGTAAAGGTGGGTCATTAGCACCCCACTATTGTTACTTAAGCCTACATGTGTAACTTGATCCTATATGATTAACTTGAGCCTACATGTCGGATTTAATTATTAAAGCGAACAGATGAATATAAATGGAGGTGTGGCGCTCCTCATTTATTACACACACTCTCACTTGTGTAGCGCATTATTGGAGGAGAGAGAAGTAGCTGGAGAAGGAGGAGGATCAGTCTTTGATCTCCCTTTTGGTTTTACCTTTTATCTTTTGGGGCATCTATATTGAGGAATCTTTTGCTGGGTTTTTCCCTTTAGGGTTTTCCCACGATAAATCTTTGTGTTGTTTTTGTATGGTTGTGCTTGTCTATCTTTTAGTGATATTGTTTACATGATTTTGTTATGAAATTGAAATGAAATACTAATGATGTAGATTAGCATATGAAAATTTAACAAAATGGTGGACGATCTAATTGGGATCGATTACTGGGGAGAATCACTATTGTCGGTACCTTTTATTTCTCCATCCATCAATAGATTATGCGCTAGAAGGAGGGTAGCTAGTGCATGGCTAGAAGAGGAAATCTATTTGTAAGAAAATATTCCGCTGGAACGACATCTGCAATGCCTTTCCCTACAGATTTTATTCTTGAATTTGAAGTATAAGAAAATGTAAGTTCTAAAGAAGAAGACTTAGAAAATTTGTACACTATCTCGTTCGAAGAAGTTGATCACTTTCGGAGGCATATAAGATCTTACATTAAGAAATTTGGAGGATTGAAAGTAATCCCTATGTTACCAAGAAGTTAGGCTCCCAAGAAAGCAATATCTTATACTCAAGATTCGATCCTTATAGAAAATTTGGAAGAATTAGTGGATCTATCTATACAATAAATCACTCAACCTATTGATCAGTTGGGACCAGAGTCTCCTACAAGTCATGTTTTCCCAAATTCTGCACTACAATATCCACCTCGAATTATAGTTGCAACTATTAATCAACCGTCATGGTGAGGAAGAATTCCACTCAACTTGGTTGCAACTCTACATGATTTATCCAAGTACCCAAAATGAGTGCTACCTAAGTTTGATCCTGGAAAGGGTATCCCCGCATAGGATCATTTGAAATTTTTTTACCTCGCACTAAGTCTTCTCAACGTTGATCATGAAGACGTTGTCTACAGACTGTTCCTGTTTACTTTCAAGCCCAGAGCATCTGCATGGTATTTTAGTCTACATGCTAATTTAATATCAAACTGGGATACTTCGAGAGAATGTTTAGAAGTAAATTCGGAAACCAAAAAACGATAGCCACAATCATGAAAGAGTTATTTTCTATGAAAATTGGAAAGAAAGAGAAGGTTCAAGATTTCAATCAAAGTTTCACTACTCTTTTAAATAATTTTAGTACTGTAACAAAACCAACTGAAGAGTCTTTGGTAGAGTATTATAGTACAACGCTATACCCACCTATAATAATGTTTGTGAAAAGGGATTTTAATCCCACATTGATAGAAAAATATGAACAAGACAAAAGGGTGGAAGCTGATCTTGATATTATAATCAAGCATACTTCAGAACCAGAAGTGAAACCAACAGCTAGTAAAAGACCTTTGTTGTTAACTAGACCTAAAGAGGAAGATTCAAATGAGTTAGAAAATGTGGTCAAAATAGTACAGAAGTTGTCAAACAAGATAGTAGACTTAAAAATGGATAAGTGAGCTAGTTCATCTAGAGAGCCATTCAAGCCTTATTATAAGAAAATGGAATAAAGTGGATAGCCTCAACCTCCTCAAATTAATTCTGTTGTTTTAAATTTTAATGAAGTAGGCATGGATCATTTATGTACTTTTCATCAGGAACATCACTCTAAAAAACGTTGCCTACACTGAATAAATTTGATGACGTTGGTTATGAATCAAAAGTTAGATTCCGAATTGACAGACCCTAAGGTGGAAGAAGACCAAACAACTAACCCATAGGAAACAAATGTAGCAACCTTGATGGTAGTATGGGATTGGGCACACACATTGGGGTTGAGAGAGGAAGAGAAAACTGCAGAAATACAATTATCAACAGTAAATGTTACAACAAGGAGTAAAGGACTGGTGATGGATCAAAGTTTAGTGCTGCCTAAAACAAAGAAGATAAAATAAACCATGAAGAAAATTATCAACACTACTCAAACGAAACCTAAGTCTAATTTGGAAAACATAAAAGAGATGAATCCAGTAATTAATAAACCTATAAAAACCTTGGCAAACAAAATAGAAAGTACTCAGAAAGGTTCAGTAGAATATGACATGGGTATGATTTTGTGGAATACATTAAGAAAACTAAAACAAATATTTCTTTATTTGAATTATGTAATATTCCTTGACAAAGAAAGAAACTATTTGAAGACTTTGATCTAGAACCCAACAGTACTTCAAAAGCCATTGAATCTGATACTGATATTAATGAAGCAAGCATTGGTGGAAAATCTAAATCTCAAACTTTGTCTTTCGTGTTATCATTTGAAATTCTTAATCACAATGTACATAATTATTTGGTAGATTCTGGAGCCTCGTCCAATGTTATGCCACTTTCTATTTGTAACAATATTAATGGCCAACCAACACCATCCCCCTCTAAGATCATTCAACTGGATACGTCTATTATTAATGTTATAGGGGAGATGAAAGATGTGCTAAATATTCAATTGTCCGCAAATCCTAGAGTGTGCCTGTTCATAGATATTATGGTGGTAGATATACCTGACGCTTATGGATTAATATTGAGCACAAACTGGTCAACAAAACTTAATGGTTACTTTGCAACTGATTGGTCTCAGATGTGGCTGACATACCAAAATAGTCAAAATCAAATTAAGATACTCAAAGAACCACATATGAAATAGAATGTAACTCATTTGGAAGAAAAGAATGAGTCGTTAAATTTCTCATCTTCAATTTTCGGAAACTACTTTTTAGAGCTTGAACCAGGGAATTACCAAGCTGAGGAAGTTAGTTGTGAATTAGATACACAGTCTAATCTCCTTCGATTTTTATGGACTGGTGATATTGATGGTAACATAATAAATTTAGTTATCAATGTAGGAAATGATACTAAACAAGTAGTTTTAGAAGATAGATTTTGGATTTTATATTTTGATAGTTCTAAAACACAAGAGGGATCTATAGTGGGTTGTGTCTCGATTGATCCTAAAAAGAACAAAATTTTTCTCTCTTGTAGTATAGAGTTTGAATGCACAAACAATACCACTGAATATGAAGCTCTAGTCCAAGGCCTGAAAAATCCCATTGAACTAAATGTAAAAAATTTAAAAGTTTTCGGTGATTCTAAGATAGTTGTTAGGAAAATAAGAGACACAATTCATTGTTTATCTCCACACCTTAAAGGATATCAAGAAGAAGTATGGAATTTGATACTACATTTTAATGCTTTTAATATGAATTCAATTCCTAGATTACAAAATGTTGCAACTGATTTATTAGCTACTTCTGCTTCAAGGTTAGTGCCGGATAATCAGAAGTGTTCCATTGAACTTATTTTTAGGCCATATGTAGGTGAAAATATCACAAACTTGAGGGTGTTTGATGACAAGGAACAAATTATCAATTTTCTGACCAATGATGAAGTTTTCAAAGAATTTGTGATTGATGATGAAGAACATCAGGAAGATTTACAAAATGGAGAAGTGACCAAAGGAAATTTCATGCCAAAGGAGTAAGGAAACTTGAGGGATGTTTGATATGAAAAACTAATTCAGAAAACCATCCAACATCAAAACCAATAGTTCATCTATGGAATATGAGCTGATAAATTCAGGAATGGAAGCTGAGCCCAAGTATGTAAATTTGGGAAATTGTTGCTCTCATTGAGAAATATGTCGATTCATTAAATTGCTTTAGCAATATAAATATATATTCTCCTGGACATATGAAGATTTAAAAAAATATGATATGCTCATTATTTTTGCTAGAAATTGATCCTAGACTACCATAAGAACAAGCTAACACAATCTTAAAAAGAAAACAAAGTGAAATTGGTTTTTGAATGCTTTTGGTTTAAAACTTATAAACAAGGAGGTAATAAACATTCACAAGCTAAAAACAGAACTAAATCATGAACAAGTTTAATAAAATGGGGATCAAACACAACTGAATAAATCATAAACATTACACATGAAATACTGATTTCACCCACAAGATACAAGCATTTGCATGAATAAAACTTTTATACAAGAAATGAAGTTGTATGTTGAGTAATCAACCAGATCAGAAATGAAAACAACATAACAGGTAAAAAGGATTATCAGTTTGTATATAATCAATAACAGTCATCAACTTACATAAGAGCTATCAGTCTTAGCTTGAGATACCAGACCTTAAAAGCCTCTCCTTGAGTCAAAAATTGAACCTCAAAACTGTATGTTTTTCTTCCTTTTATCATTACAAAGGTAAATTAGTTCCATAACTACCTTCTAGGTCAAAATTTGAAACAGTTACATCAATTAGTTACACGCTAACTCAAAATATTTAAATGCAATTAACCCAAAAATAGCAAATCGGATTTGGGGAAATTTGGCGAATTTCTGAAAATTTGGGTCTCAAAGACGCCTCCATATATCTTTATCCGGGACACCTGTGAAACCACTGAGAGAGTCCATATGTTTTACATGAGTCCATGAAGAAAAAAAACCTCTCTTGTTTTTTAGAAATTCCCCTTAAAGTGATCAAAATCCATGCTAGAAATTTGTGACTAAAACAATAAATTATTACATTTTTCAAACCCTGAAAAAGAGGCCACAAAGATGAATTTGAATATCTCAAAATATAACACCTTTTTCAAAACTGAGCGAGGTTTTTGTGAATGAGTCTATTTTGGAAAAAAAAAACTTTTTTTTTTCTAGAATTCATTTCCATCACCTCGTAATCTGCTCCTAATGATAATGACAAAAACAGGGAAAACAAAGCTGCTACATGAATCATTTTTTGAATATTTTTTGAACAATGACTCAAAAACAAGGGTCAGATCATAAATATAAAGCTTAGAATAGATTTTAATGTAATATTTTTCATACTTTAAATATATATAACCCCTAATAAGCCAAAGGAAACTTTAAAATAAATAGAAGGAAATAAATAAAAACCATTATAATCATAAAATCAAACAAAAAGTATTTATCACTATGAAACTTCAAAACCAAACCACAAATAAAAAGTAATACAAAATTAATATTTGAAAAGTAGCACACATAGAATGAGAACAATATTCAGTCTTTACATTTGGCTCCTGCTACAGGATGAAAGACTACTTGTGAGGTTTCAAGAACCTGTATACCTTGTGCCTGATTCATTGGGTGATGGAGTCATTTACCAAATCTCTGCAACTTTCTCAAACTCTGAACACATACCTCTGAAATGACAAAATACTGCTACAAAACAACATACTGAAAATAATCTACATGCTCGTATAATGAGCTTATTCTTCAATTTACTCCTACTTATAACCAGAGGAAACAAACCAATAAAGTGTAATCATACTTCCAATGAAGCAAGAAACCATTTACTGAGAATCATAATTCCATGCATGCTATTGTTGTTGATGTATTTGTAACTTTGGAATGTATTCACTTATATATCTTATGTCTTATACCCCGATGTTTATTCCGGGATGTGTTTGTAATGTAATTGAGTCATGTCATGCCCCGAAGTTCCGATCGGGAGGTTCTATAATGTAAACAAGTCATTTCAAGTCATTGTGGGTAACCCTCCTATTGTTCAAGGGTTAAAGTACCCGCAATTTTGGGGCACTAGGGTTGTTAGAATCACCTAGTGAAGTCGGCCCTAGCAGGGTTTAGTCATGTTGGGAATTAGTATAAATAGAGAGCTAGCCTCTCTATTTGTCACACACTCACTCACACTCAGTTGTAGCACATAGCTAAGGAAGAATAAGACACTAGGGCTAGGAAGAAAGAGGTTACTGTTGTTGGGAGATCATAAGATTCTTACTGTTTTGGGGATTTGCTATTTGGTTCTGATTTTATCTCTGAGGAAGTTGTGGAGTTTTCTCCATTTATGGTTTTCCCGAGGAAAAACACTATGTTCATTGTTTCTTGTGTTTGATTGTTGTGCTTGTTATTATCACAGTTAAATATCCTAATAATGCTAGCTTAATGTTAAAAACCTAACATGGTATCAGAGCTAACTTGAGAAGAAGACACTATGCAGCTGCGGGAACTAGGGATTCCTACTTTGTCGATATTCCTACACATATTTTCAGCAAAAGAAGGTTGGATTAAATCTCCTCCCTAGGGTGCATCCTTCTATCAAAGCAGAATCCAATTCTGAGGATTTTCAGTTTTGGACCCGACAGTGCTGTCGAAAATTAGGGATTTCCACAGAAGTGGAATTTTTCAGTGAGCCCAGGCCTGGATTGATCTCCTCCTCACAATTGAAGTTTAGAGATCAAGATCAAATAATTTTGTTGGACAGAACTCTGGAAAAGAAAAACCCTAATCTTCTCCTGAACAAGCACTGCAAAATTTCAGCTCCAAATGCAGATCCTACATCTTCACCTGGTAAGATCTAAATATTTTGTATTTCCATTTGAGGTTCTCAGTTAAGATGTCTCATCATACCAATATTGATGAAAATATTGAGGGAGCTAATAACTTCCGAGCCTGGAAGTATAGGATCTCCTTGGTCCTGGAAGAAAATGAGTTGGACTCCTATATCAATGAGGAGGTTCCAGTTCCAGAGGGAGATGAGGTTAAGGCCTTACATAAGAAGAAGTTGGTTATTGCAAAGAGGATTATTTCTGATTCAATAAAGGATCACCTCATGCCATAGGTGTCCTCTCTAAAGACACCTAAAGCTATGTTTGATGCCCTAACCAAATTGTTTGAAGGGAAGAACATAAACCGGAAGATGACTCTGAGAAACCAGCTGAAGAATGTAAAGATCTTGTTGCAGCTGCAACCGTTTTCCAAAAATTTAAAATTTGGGACCCTCCTTTTTTGATTTTATCTTGCCTAGGATTGTTTGGTTTCCTGAAATTTGTCATTCCTCTGTTATAAACTTTGATTTTTTGAAGACTGTGGAGTTTGTTTATTTTCAGAGCTTAACATTTTCTCTCCCAATGATTTTGTTTTATCACTATCAGAATTTTAGTGAATATTGAGTCATGGATTTAGTTCTCTATGCCACTGCTATTTCAGAGGTTAAAAGAACTAATTTTACCACCGCCCAGGCGAAAGTATTTTGAGCACTTAACGTTTTAATTTTTCAATGGCTTGGTTTTTTTATCACTGTCAGAGGTAAATCGATGAAGGAATTGGGGAATTAGTCCTGTATGCCACTGATGGACATTTTTTATCCTCACTGATTCTGTGGCCATTATTGTTCAAACCTTTTTGATTTTTTGATAACTGTGTTTTTATTTTCATTATCGGAATATTTTTTGACTATCGGTCGAAGGTTTACACTTCTATGCCGCCGCCGTTTCGGAGGCCTTTTCCTTTGTCTCACCGATACTTGTTACGGACATAAATTCCTATGGCTTGGGGTACCACAACAGACAGCTTGACTCCAGAAATCAATCCTTTCCAATATGCAATAGAAATTAAATATATAACACTAAAGGATCAGACCTCGTACCTTATTCCGGACGGTTGAAGTAGATCCCCATTGAGCTTTCCAACTTCAGCTTGAATTGATAGATTACTTTCTCAACAACAAGTAGACAATACAAGCATACTATATATATTGGTGTTAGATATATTCTAGCATATATAATCAACAATGTATAAGCATTTGAAAACATCCATGGATAAAATATTCATTCAAACATACATTATTGGATAGGAAAAGATATTTCTATTAATATAAAATCAGAGATTACAATGGATACAACCTCTGTCGGCACATCTACGAATCAGAGAAACTGAATTCCCCCTTGGGCATCCACCACCTCAATGCTCCATCTCTCCATAGAAAGGTCACAAGCAAAAGGCAAGCTTTGGAAGAACACAAAAGTGCTCCAAGGGACAAAGGGATGTAGACTCAAGCATAAGTTTTGGCAACAATGGACTATAGTTTCTTCGCTCTCAGTTCTCTCATATGCCTTCAATGTACCATAGAGTTTCTTATATAGCTTTTCAAAGGGGCAATGAAAGGTCGAATCCGAGCAATCTCAAGGCATAGGGAAGGCCATGAGTCAAGTGAGTTAGATCCACATCAAGGAAAACTCCCGAAGTATTTGCATTATGCACACATCCTGATGTACACAGTTTTAGGGGTCAAACCCGCGTATACACGCGATTAGGGGTTTAAAAATCGCGTGTACTAATTTTCACATGTTTTTAGGGATGGTCAAGGAAACATAAAAGGACAAAAAATGGTCCAAGGGGTCTAAGGATTCTTCAGAGGGACAGGGGAAAGCCATACAAGTGTGATTCACCTGGAGTGGTAAAATCAGCTATAAAAATACTGTGGAGTATTTTGTGTCTTGAGCTTTCGATACATAGTTGTTAAATCTCCTGATCACCGATGGTTTTTTTATTTGCAGAACCCATAGTTAGTTTTTTCTCTGCTGTTGCAGCTATTGATCAGAATATCTCACCGATCATGACGTAGTATTAAATAGTGGTTCCGATTTCCGATACGGCGGTGTTTAGTGCTTTATATCGTCGACACTACGGAGATGCTTAGTTTTAAAGTCGCTAATCCATAGTGCTTAGAGTCTCTGATCGCCGATGGTTATGTTATAACAGGGTCCGTAGTTGGTTTGTGACCCACCGTTGCAGCTACCAATGGAACTATCCAAATGTATCCTTAGAGCCTCCGATCGCCAAAGTTTTTTTTTGTCGTGGAACCCATAGTCTGTCTGTTTTTTGTCACTGCAGATGTCTTGTAAACTATCCTATCGATGCATTAGTGGTTTTGCCCATCGATAGGTATTTTTCCCATCGACAAGTTTTTTCCCGTTGTTTTGTGTGATTTTACTCTTCTTTATGTGATGGCAGGGGATTTTTTGGGGTTCTGGTCGAGTCAAGGTTTCTTCTGAGATGAAGAGTGCAGTCTAGGGTTCAATGCTTTGAGGATTGGTGGTTACATTGTTATGGTTCATGCTTTCATCGGAGGATTTTGAGTTAGTCCAGATGTGGCCTGGATGGAGATGAAGAATTTGTTTTATCGGGCTTGTGTTTTTTGTTTTGGATAGTGGACTCAGAGGATTTCAAGACAAAAACTTGCAGGATTTCTTTGCCTTGTCATTCTTTCTTTTCATGCATTAATACTGTGTATATTTTATTTTACAGAATGCATATGGAGGAGGTAAATAGCTTGATACATTTTGTGATTTTCGTAAAGCTTAATGGCCTAAGAACATGTTATATTTATGACAGGGAGTTGGCTGAAGAATGACGAAGCAACAAGGAATAAGTAGAGATAAATAAAAAAGAAGAAAGTGAGGGCATAAGATCTGCAGTATCTCAAAAAACCCTCCGATTTTGAAGGCATAGGAGCAGAGGCTCAGGCATGGGAAAATTTCATTAATGACCAATCGGGCTCCTCTTCATGATGTGTTCTATTATTTTTTGTTTTGAATGTAATATTGTATAAAATTATGAGCACTCACTACAAGACAAAATTTTGGGATTGAAACATTAGGGAAGCCCCAAAAGTCATTTGGGGGCAGCCCAAAAGTTTTGATTTTTTGTAAAAGTATAGGAGAGGTTAGATAGAGAAGGGACTTTTTCCCAGATAGATTTGTGAAAGTATGTTGTAAGAAGAACTGTTTCCTTTTGCAATAAATAATTACAAGTTTCCTATTGGATAAAGCTTGGTGGAATGTTTCAAATGTTGTTTTATGGATCTGTTGAATGTGAACTATTTTTTTTTCAGCTTATGTCCATTAACTGTGAGATTGTTCTAACTCTTTGAACCTATGTTCATGTTATGAATGCACTCTATTTTATTCTATGAAATTTCCACTGTGAGTAATGAAGGATTTTCATAAACAATACGCTATATTGTTGTTCATTCTTCTATTAATGTTCATGTGTTTTGAAATAAGTAACAACTATCTGTGATTTTTCTTAATGCACCCGTAGAAATACATTACTCATTTATAAATCATAATTTTGCTCCCTATGGATAGGTTAGTTAGTTAAATTTAGTTTTCTTGCTTTGTGTGATTTAGATGTGAGAGAGTTTAGATGAGAGGTAAGAACCTGCAGATCACATTGTGACCGCTCCTCATTATCTCTATCAATATGCATTTTTAGATAGCCACTTGCATATCATACTTAAACATAAAAAACTAAAATATATACGGTGGACTGGGCCATAATCGGTAAAACCTTTAATTTATTACTTGACCTACGGTAGTTGGACCATAAACCGGACGGATTCCCCACACCAAACAATAACGGGATAGTTGAGAACGTTTATTAGGGATAATCCCTAACTATTGTTACTTGTGATTTTCCAGGCCTCAATAGTTTTTGGTGATAGAAGGAGGGCCTCTAGTGCATGGCTGGCCGAGGAAACCCATTTTCTTGAAACTACTCCACCGGTGACAGTTCTGAAAGCGGTTTGTTTCACAATCTAACTCCTGAAGAGAAGGGTAAAGAGCATCTATATTTTGTAAATAACTAAGTAGTTGATGATCTGAGAAGATTTACTAGGGCATATACGAAGAAGATCGGAATATTACCAGTTATTCATGTCTTACCCAGAAGAGAATATCGGAAGAAAGATCGCCCTTAGTTAGAAGATTTAGTTTTAGTAGAGGACCTTAAAGAACTGGTAGAAGAAGCCGTACATGAAGTTGATAAACCTTTGAATCAATTGGGCCTAGATACACCTTATTGTTTACCTGTTCATACCCCTGTTCAATCACCACCTCATTCTCCACTGAAAATCATGGCTAATGTAAACATGAATCAAATACCAAACCAACCAAATCCACCACCTGCTTGGAGGGCTAGGTCACCATTAAACCTGAAACCTCCCTTGCATGATTTGCCTCAAGATTTTGAGAAAATGTTGCCCAAGTTTGACCCAAGTGAAAAAATTCTGGTAGATAATCATTTGCAAAGTTTTTACTTGGATATAAAAGGACTACTGGCTAGGGAGCATGAAGATGTGGTCTATAGATTGCTTCCACACAACCTGAAAGGAGCAGCAGCCTCAAGATATTTTTCTCTTCACGCAAATTCAATCACAGATTGGGACACATTTAGAGGATATTTAGAAGTAAATATGCAGTCCAAAAAACTCATGTAGCTTTAATGAAAGGGTTATGCGCTTCAAAGAAAGAAAGAAAGGAAAAAGTGCATAATTTCACTCAAAGATTTGTTGCTTATCTAAAACAAATTCTGCAGCTGATAAACCATCTGATAAAGTTCTGATTGAATACTATACTTCAGCTCTAGGGCTTGACTTGGACATGTTTGCCAATATGTCAGTCAAACCTACATTATTAGAAACTTATGAAGAAGTTAAGAGGGTAGAGGCTGAGAAGGAGAGCATAGAAGATTATCCTGTGTAGTTGGAAGAAAAAACTTTTGGTAAGAAACCTTTATTATTGACTAAGCCTAAGGATGAGTGGTCACAGGATTTTGAAGGGATGGTGAAGATGATGCAGAAGCTATCCAACAGAGTAATAGATTTGGAAAATGAAAAGGAAGCTCATAAATCTTATAAGCCTTACTATAAAAGGAGGGAGGACAAAAATCAACCTAAACCTCCTCCACATAGTCCTGCATCAATGAATTTAATTGAGGTAGGTATGGATAATTTTTGCACCTTTCATCAGCAACCTCATTTTGAGAAGAATTGCCCCCAATGGATAAATTCTATGACATTGGTAATGAATCAGTTATTGGACTCCAAACTAACAAAAGCTGATGAGGAGGAAGAGAAAAATAATCAATCCACAAAAAAACAAGAAGAAGATGCTTTAGTTTTATGGCATTGTGTCTCAATGTTTGATACGTTGGAAGAAGGTTCTATGAAACAAGAGGAGATATCAGAAACCAATGTGACAACAAGAAGTCAGGGTTTGGTAAAAGAAGACAAGTCAATACTTCCGAAAATTAAGAGACTGCAAGAAAATATGAAGAAAATACAGAAGAACACCACAGCTGATAAAATATCTGAATTTACCATTACAAGTCAAGATCCAAAGAAAATTAACATGCATGTTAAGCTTGTTGAAGAGAATATTTATAATGTAAAAAAGAATCTCGAAGAACATTGTGGAATATATTTAAAAGCTAAGGCAAATGTCTCACTATTTGAAATGTGTAATGTGCCTCAGTGGAAAGAAAAATTGTTAAAAGCACTTGAAGTACCAGAGGAAGAGATTACCATTGACAACCAACCTGAATCAAAAGAAATTGGTGAAGAAAATGTGGGAGGTAAGTCTAAGTATAAAACCCCACCATTTCTCCTAAATTTTGATATTTTCATCCATAATTTCCACAACTGTTCAGTATAATCAGGGGCATCAATCAATGTTATGCCACTTTCAGTCTGCAAAAAGATAAATGTACAACCTAAACCATCTATCTTGTAGGTTGTTTAGTTAGACAGGACAGTTGTGAAAGTAATCGGTGTAATGGAAGATGTTCTGATTTGCTTATCTGCAAATGAAAAGGTATGTCAATACATCGATATTGTAGTAGCAGACATACCCGATGCTTATGGAATTGTTTTGAGTCGAGATTGGTCAACAAGGCTATATGGATATTTTGCATCAAATTGGTCACATCTATGGTTGCCTCATAAGGGAAGTCCCAATCAGATAAAAGTATTAAGAGAACCTTAGATGAAGCACAATGTTACTCAATTGGAGGAAAAAAATGAACCAATGAATTCTGTATTGGGAAATTACCAAGCTGAAGAAGCCAGCAGTACACTAGACACCCACCCAGATCTCCTTCGATTTTCACGAGCTGATGAGATTGACTGTAAAATAGTAGATTTAGTTTTAGATGTAGTTTTTAATTCAATATCAGTAGAACTAGATAATGGGTAGGAATTTTTCAATTTTCAGTCAAGCCTAGCCCCTCAACTTACAAGTTGCCAGATTTACAGGGGTGGGCAGAGAATTGACCAGTTAGTGGTTTAGTTCTCAAACCTTATTTTTCTTGATTGATTTTTATTTCTTGGTTTTATTGTACATAAATAAACTGATTGCTTGGTTTTGTTTTGATTTTTTATTTTTCTTTGTTATAGTTAGAGTGTGATTGATTTTAATAAAGAAGCAAACTTTTCGTTGCATGGAGAGCATCAGAATTCTGGATTAACTAAAATCCTTGATTATAAGACTGTGTACTATTGATTTATATGAAATAACTTCTTCTAGTTCAGCAATTTTCCTAAATGGATATGAACACATTGAAGTCCTACTTAATTCTTGTAAAATAACTCAGGGTCAAAAGGTCTAGAATACTATTTCAAAAATGTCTTAGGGGTTGACAGCAAAAGACCCATGGAGAGGAAGCAAGGTAAAAAGTATATTATATTTAAAAGATCCTATGCCAAGAATTGAAAGAAAAAAGGAAAATAAGAGTCAAAATCTCCTAAGAAAGCAATACGTATCAAAACAATGTGTTGAACCATATGAGTACAAGATTGCGAAAGTTCTTCTCCGTCTGTGAGCTGAAAAAATCAATGCATCTCTCACACAAAAGGACACTATGGATAGAGGATCCTGAAATAAAAATTCAGAAAGAAGGCATGCAGGAGGACTCAGAAAGGATAAAAAGTCCAAAATCACAAAAGTGCAAAATGGCATGGGAATGAGGAACAAATGAATATTTATGTTTACCATATGTTACAATCCTATGGTGTCCAAGCTGGGAGCTACCCGAAGACAGAGGTAAAAATGAAACTCATATTCCTATCCTCAAAAGAGTTATCTAGACTTTGAAATCGTGGTTCTCATTATCCCTAAAGTGGACCTCATCAATGATTAAAGTACATACATCTGTCATTTGGGAAATCTAGACATCTAGAAGAATTCGGCATGTCAGTATTTATTGTAAAAACAGTCTGTTGCTCAAAGAATAAGTTGTCCACATATCTGTGTTCACCAGGTAGTCACCAATTGATGCAGCTGCAACCTTTTTCCCAAATTTTAAAATTTGGGACCCTCCTTTTTTGATTTTATCTTGCCTCAGATTGTTTGGTTTCCTGAAATTTGTCATTGCTCTGCTATAAACTTTGATTTTTTTAAGACTGTGGAGTTTGTTTATTTTCAAAGCTTAACATTTGCTCTCGCAATGATTTTGTTTTATCACTATCGAAAATTTATTGAAGATTGAGTCGGGGTTTTAGTTCTCTATGTCGCCATTGTTTTGGAGGTTAAATAAACTAATTTTACCACCTCCCAGCCGAAAGTCTTTTGAGCACTTAACATTTTAATTTTTCAATGACTTGGTTTTTTTATCACTGTTGAAGGTAAATCGATGAAGGAATTAGGGCATTAGTCCTCTATGCCGCCGATGGACAGTGTTTATCCTCACTGATTTCGTGGCCTTTATTGTTCAAACCTTTTTTATTTTTCGATGACTGTGTTTTTATTTTCATTATTGGAATATTTTTTGACTAGCGGTCGGAGTTTTGGTCTTCTACGATGCCACTGTTTCGGAGGCCTTGTCGTTTGTCTCACTGATACCTTGGAGTATTTTGTGTCTTGAGCTACCGATACATAGTTTTTAAAGCTCCTAATCGCCGACATTTTTGTGGTTTGGAAAACCCGTAGTTAGTTTGTTCTTTACCATTGCGGCTATCGATCATAATATCTCACCAATGATTAGTGTTTTCAAGTTCCGACGCGGTACTGAAAAGTGGTTCCTATTTCCGATACATCGGTGTTTAGTGCTTTATATCATCGACACTACAGACATTCTTAGTTTTAAATTCATTGATCTATAGTGCTTAGATTCTCTAATCACCAATGGTTATGTTATCATGGGGTTCATAGTTGGTTTGTGTGCCACCATTGCGGCTACCAATGGAACTGTCCAACCGTAGCCTTAGAGCCTTCAATCGCTGAAGTTTTTTTTTTGTCGTGGATCCCATAGTCTTTATGTTTTTCGTCATTATGGTTTTCTTGTAAACTATAATGCCAATGCATTAGTGGTTCCGACCGTCGATAGGGGTTTTTCCCACCATTTTGTGTGCTTTTACTCTTCTTTATGGGATGTCAGGGGATTTTCCATGGGTTCTGGTTGAGTCAAGGTTTCTTCCGAGATGAAGAGTGCAGTCTAGGGTTCAGTGTTTTGAGGATTGGAGGTTACATTTTTATGGTTCATGCTTTCATCGAAGGATTTTGAGTTAGTTTATATGTGGCCTGGATGGAGATCAAGAGTCTGTTCTTGTTGAATTTTCATATGCTAAGCTAGATCATTAATATTTCATTTCAATTTCATAACAAAAGCATATAAACAGGATCACTGAAAGATAGACATGCACAACCATACAAAAATAACACAAAGATTTATCCTGGGAAAAACGCAGCAAAAACTTCTGCAATATAGATGCCCCAAAAGATAAAAGGTAAAACCAAAAAGGAGATGAAAGACTGATCCTCCTCCTTCTGCAGCTACTCCTCTCTCCTCCACTAATGCACTACACAAGTGAGAGTGTGTATTCCAAATGAGGAGTGCCACACCTCTATTTATATTCATCCATTTCACTTTAATAATTAAATCTGACATGTAGGATTAAG
>LPNX010372145.1:4460-17726 GCA_001517045.1 Pseudotsuga menziesii | reverse complement strand
TTCCTGGTGGGGCCCTAGCCTTGAGCTCCTCACCAACAAAAATCAAGTACAATAATATTCAAAATTTCCAACACATTCAAGGGTTTTACAAGAGGGACATTACAAGTCCTTACACCGTCTAAATGCAAGGCATAAATGCTAGACTAGCGTAATCTATACTGAAATTAAATTCGTATTCTTTATGCTATCTATGCCGAAGGAAAACGCAAGACAAATGCAGTCTAGCGCAGTCTATGTCCATGGCAAAAACGCAAGGCAAACGCAGTCTAACAAAAAAAACATCGAACAACATAGGTACCTTTCAGCGCAGAGAAAGTGAGGATTGATCTTCTTTTCCTCGGCGATTTGCTCTTACCTGTGCCTTTGGTTCCAAAGGATGAACCTGATAGTTCCTTCGTTCTCGATGGAACATCCCTGCGATGAGGGTTCATCACTCCTGGCCAGTCCTTAACGAGACAAAATCCTTGACCAGCCGCAGCTCAGCGTATGAGAGGAGCTCTCCTCTCCCTCCACATTTTCTCCGCGATTTTCCCCTACCTCCAGGTGCAACAATTTCTCCCAAAGAAAAGTAGTAAGCACACACAGTTTCTTGGAAGGTGAAGGGAGTCGTCCCAACGCCAGCTGAGCTCTTCTTTAGGGTGCAGCGATTCCTTACAGGAGGATGTCCCCTTTTTTCCTTCTCCTCCTTCTTCTTCCCCCCGTTTGGCTTGCCCCACAGCGAGGATTTATCCTCCTCCTGCCCTAACGCTTCATGGTTGGTGTTTGCAGATTTCCCGTAACGCCCCGTCAATGGGCGTTCAGTCAAGGCAAATAATAAATGCCTTTTTCGATCTGCGAACGTAAAATATGGCCTTCACCAGCAACTTAAATTAGCTGAAGAAAATAGCAAAGATGCCTCCTCAATCTTCGACCCCAGTCCAGGCGTTATTCGATAACGCCTCCAGAGTTAAATCCTTGAAATCAGGGCAA
Organism: Pseudotsuga menziesii; assembly: GCA_001517045.1. Taxonomy (NCBI): domain Eukaryota; kingdom Viridiplantae; phylum Streptophyta; class Pinopsida; order Pinales; family Pinaceae; genus Pseudotsuga; species Pseudotsuga menziesii. Next base: position 16,757 of record LPNX010372145.1, on the reverse strand, counting down.
TAAAGTAACGTAAATGTGCTCTGGCAATTTTATGAGCACGAAGAAAATGCTCCACAAATGTCGCAAGCCAACTCCAATCTCGCCACTATGAAAAATGTCGCCAACTTTTGGGATAGAGACCTCATTTGAAGGTATTTAAAAATAGTTTGGAGATAGGGCATAAGCTTCTAACCATTCCCAGTCATGTAATGTCTCAGGAGAGTCTACCAGGTCAATGGCTTCATCAATTGATTGCATAAGAAGAATTGCTGCAGTTTGTGTTGTCCTTCCTTCCCGAAGCATTGTCCAATAAGCAGCTTGAACACCATTCAGAAGTCGAAATCGAATATCTTCCTTGTCCTTTCTGTGTTGCTCGTTTTCATTTACGGATATGCAACATTGACATGTTCGATTTTCTTCTTTAGTTTCTGTCAAACAGGTTATAAATCGTTGTACTGACGGCCAGTGAACTGGCCCCAATTCTTCAACTCTCCCAAGTTCTCGAAATGTATCTAAAGCTTTATTGTTCATTGCAGACCTTGCGTATCCTATAATTTGGGTGTCAATTGTTTCATTCATGCCCAGTAACTGTAACAAAAATTGAGTTGTTGATCCATTCACAACAACAGTAAGGAAAACTACTCCACCAGTGAAGAAAACAAAACAAAGCTCCAGTTTTCTGTGTGAGTTGAGGAATGCCTAAGCTGTTACTAGAACGATTTAGTATCAGGGATAAAGCCAACGCGACAACTCCCCGAAATCCTGACCATATAAGAATAATGCCCTCTTTCCAGTTTAGACCATAGCCGAAAATATCGTAGTCCTGGATATAGTGCAACCACAACTATAACTCTGGATGCTTGTAGAAGCACATAGAGAAGAATGAGAAATCCCCAAGATTGCTCTGCACCCTCAATTGCATGCAATTTATTTTAGCATGTGATTTCCCATGGTTGTAGGTATCATTATGTGTTCTACAAAATGAAACAGACCTCAAATGTCATACATATAATGTTCTTCATTGTTATAAAAATGTTAGAGTGTCTCAATATTCCTTGATTGACTTGTAGTGGGAGTAACCTCACTATGGTGAGGGTTTTCTTTTCATTCTTCTAGGATGCAGTTATGATTAATTTCTACATTTTATGAGTCGTAACCGCTCTTGGTTCTTTAAGGTGGGAGGGGATCTTACAGTTTGACTCAAATCGCATGCTCAATACAAAAAAATATTGACTATATTCAAAAATTGTTTATGTATAGAAATATAAATCTTTATTTTGCAGGAAACGAAAGGAGTAGAGGCATCTGCCGAGGATGGATCACATCATAATGAACAAAATAATCAATATAATATATACGTGGAACTAAATGATCATTCATATAAATTACTTTGAACTGTAAAAGACTTAAATTATGAATTGCAGAATGTCAAGGATGATAATGAAAGAATCCTAAGAGAAAAGGAAGAAATAAATCAAATATTGCTGGATAAATTACATAATCAAGGAAATGATAAAATAAAAGAACTTGAATGAATCTGGAACTATATCTTGCAAGAGCAAAGGTAAAAAGTTAAAATTCTCCATAATGAAAGTAATTCCTCTTAAGAAATTAATGTTAGGTCACACAGAAAGAAACATAAATATTTTAGTTAAAGTAGTGATATTGACAGCAGCTATAAAAAGAGAAAATATAAACCTTACAAAGAAATTTCAGGAGAGTTGAAGAGGATAGAACCCTGAATGTTTAATGGTGAGGTGGAAAAAGGAGAAAAATTTGAGGCATGGTTCTCTGAGATAAAAAAGTATTTTCAAATCTATACTTACTTCGACAGGATGAAAGATAGAATGACTATTTATAAGTTAACTGGAAAAGATGATATATGGTGGCGGGATATAAAAAGAGTGAAAAACATTAGAGAAAAGTATGTAACTTGAAGGACTTTTAAGAAATACTTTTAAAAAATTATTTGTTTGAACAATATTACGAAGAAAGGGCTAAAGAATTTTATGATCTTAAGCTAGGCTCAATGTCTATGAAGGATCTAAGTAGTAAATTTTTAAGTTTATTACAATATGTGCCTTATATCATTGATGAAAATTCTAAGATACAGAGGAATCTGAGTTGTTTACCTTTTAGCTTCAAGGACAAAATTGAATACGACAATCCAAAAACCCGTAAGAAAGCAATGAGGAAGGATAAATTATGTTATGAACAAAGCAAAAATAAAAGAGAAGGCATACCTAACTAGAAGGTTCAAATAAAAAATAAGTTTGAAGAAATAAGAAAAATATTTAAGTCCAACAGAAATTTCGGAAATAATTCTCAAAACCATCCTAAGAATACTTATCAGGGGACAAACTTTAAAAGTAATACACAACATAATTTTACAGCAGCAAAAAACAGAGACATACCTAACAATCATGTTAAAAATAATGAAGAAAGAGAATCTATTAAATGGTGGGAGTGTTAGGCAACTCATTATGTGAAGGACTGTACAAATAGGAAGAGGATTTTCAGCAATGTGCATACATAGAAGGAGCTTCCTAGGATTAATGCAAAGTTTGGAGAATCAATAGGCTGACCACGAAACATCTATGGTTGAAATCGAAGGTATGATAAAGAACAAACTCATTTCTATTTTGATATACTCGGGTGCTAGTTTAATCTATGTGTCACCTAATATAGAAGAAAGTTGTAATTTTTATTTGAATAGGTTTGAAAAATCTTGGTTGGTTCAATTAGCTACATGAGCCAAGAGAAAGGTAGTTAGTTATGTTGAAGATTGTGAAATATTTATGAGTCAATTCAAAAATCAAGTGAAATTAAATGTATTACCTCTAGGATCATATGATGTTTTAATAGGTATGGACTCGCAAGAAAAACACAGAGTATTTTTAAATTTCTTTGAGAAAACATTTACATGCTTAGATAAAAAAGAGAAACACTTATAGTAAAAGGAATACCTAGAAAAGTTTCTGTTAGACAGATTTCAGCGTTTCAAATGAAATTTTTTGTACATGAAGGTTCCAAAGATTTTGTTGTACCTGTAATGAATGATGAACACATGAATAAAGACGATAAATTAAAATTTGATGATATACAAATTTAAAATTACTTTTTAGCTGTATTCACGGAACAGATTCCAGGATTACCTTCGAAAAGAGAATTGGATTTTACTATTGAATTAGTACCTTGAGTTGTACCTAATTCAAAGGATCTTTACGAGATGAATATCCTAGAACTTAATGCATTAAAACTACAACTATAGTTGTTAATAGATAAAAATTACATGAGGCCAAGTGTATCCCCTTGGGAAGCACCTCTCTTATTTATTAAATAGAAAGACAATACCTTATGCTTATTCATATATTATTGTTAGTTAAACAAGATGACAATTAAAATCATATATCCATTGACTCAGATACATGATCCGTTTCATTAGATACGCAGATCAATGATATTCTCAAAAATAGACTTGAGATCTAGATATCATCAAGTCGGAATTAAAGATGAAGATATATTTAAAAATGCATTTAGAACCCGTTATAGGCATTTGAGTTTGTAGTTATGCCATTCGGAAAAATGAACGCTCCAACATCTTTTATGTGTTTAGTAAACAGTGTTTTAAGTAAGAATTTCTAGATAAATTCATATTTGTATTTATCGACAACATACTAATTTATTCAAAAACAAAAGAAGAACACGATGAACATTTACAGATAATATTACAAGTTTTAAAAGAACACAAATTGTACGCTAAATTCAGTAAATGTGAATTCTTTAAAGATAAAATACAATATCTAGGCCATGTGATATCCAAGGAATGGATATAAGTGGATCCTAATAAAATGAGAGCAATAATGGAATGTCTTGTTCCTAAGAATGTATCGGATGTTCAATCATTCATGGTGATTATAGGTTATTATAAAAAATTCATATAAGTATTTTTGAGGATCACGAATCCCATAACGTCCTTACATAAAAAGGGAAAAATATTTTTATGGGATTAAAAATATGAAGAAAGATTTAAAAAGTTAAAAGAATTATTAACCACTGCACCTATCTTAAAAATAGTAGGTCCAAATAAGGACTTTGTTGTATGCAATGATGCATGCAATGAGGGCCTAGGTGGAGTGTTAACGCAAGAAGGTCATGTAATAGCATATGAATCAACAAAGTTAAAAGTACATGAAAATAATTATGTTATCTACGATTTAGAGTTGGCTGTCGTAATACATGCCTTGAAAATGTGGAACCATCATCTAATCGGTAGAATATTTTTATTAATGTCTGATAACATAAGTTTAAAATACTTGTTTGAACAACAAAATCCGAACGCATGGCAACCAAGATGGTGTGGCTTTCCTTAGAAAATATGATTTTGAGATCAAATATATAAAAGGAAAAGAGAACAAAATGGAAGATGCCTTAAGTAAAAATGTAAATATAAATTTTATAGCCGCTATTAGCAACTATAAAACAGAATTGGATGATAAGTTTTAAGACAAAGTAAATATGGATAAAAATTGTCAAAATTTAAGAGAAAAAGTTACAGAAAACTAATCTGAAAAGTATAAAAAAATATTTCGGTTTAAATGAAAGAGGTTTAATGTTGTATAAAAATAGATTATATGTACCCAATGTACTAGAAATTAAATTGCTGATCCTAAATCAAGTACATAGAATTCCTTACTCTGGACATCCTCGTTACCAAATAATGATAGCAATGCTAAGAAAATACTATTTATAGCCCAATATTAAAAATCAAGTGGTTGAATATATAACTAGGTGTATAGAATGTCAGTAGGTTAAAGTTGAGCATCAACACCCAAGAGGTCTATTGCAGCCATTACCAATCCAAGATTGAAAATGGGAAATTATTAGCATTGATTTCATAAGAGGACTTCCTAAAAATCAAAAGCAAAATGATTATGTGATGGTAGTGGTAGACAAACTTAGTACGGAAGATCATTTTATACATGTTAAAACTACTTATAAGGCTACTAATATTGCTACTATTTTTATGAAGGAAGTTTTTTGTTTGCATGGAATTCCTAAGATGTTAATTTTTTATAGGGATCTTAAGTTTAATGGTAAGTTCTGGAAGTCATTGTTTAAAATATTGGACACTAAATTAAATTTTAGTACTGCTTATCATTTGCAAATGGATGGACACACTGAAAGAGTAAATCCAATTTAGAAGATATGTTAAGGATGTATGTTAGGGATCATCCAAAGAAATTGGAAGAATATATGCACTTAGTCAAGTTTCCTTATAACAATCCTTATCAAGCTTCAGCTAAACTTAGTCCTTTTGAAATACTGTATGGTAGGAAGTGCAATACTCCCATTTCATGGAGTAATCCGATTTATAGATTAATGTTAGGACCCAACTTGTTAAAATAAATGAAACTAATAGTGAAGCAGGTACAAAGAAATCTGGAAATTGCACAGGATAGACAAAAGAGTCATGCTGACCTTAAAAGAACTCAGAAAGAATCCCAAGTAGGTGAGAATGTTTTTGTAAAAGTAAAACCTAGAAAATATCCTTTGGGTTGGGGATTTGTGCTAAATTAAAGCCCAAATATTGTGGACCATTTGAAATATTGTCAAGAGTTGCACAAATGGCTTACCAGTTACCTTTTCCACCTAATCTTAAAATACATAACGTATTTCGTATTTCTATATTTTAAAAGTATGTAGATGATGCTACTCATATAATCAATTGGAATGTTATTCAGGTAGAACCAGAAGGATATTTTAAGGGGGAATCAGATTGTATCCTCGACAAGAGAAAAAAATTTCATTGGAATCGCACCATTGGAGAAATAAAGGTGCAATGGAAGCACCTTAGTCCAGATGAATTAACCTCGAAATTAGAGAGTCATATGCATGAAGCATATCCAATTTTGTTCCAGGAAGACTCAGATGATATTTAAGCAACATTGACGATGCTGTTGAAGTTAAGAGGGGGTGTTTGTAACCCACCAAGAACTAAAAACATTTTATGTTGTGGAAACACATTACTTTAAAATTTATTGTAAGTTTTTATGTTGTTGACCAATGATGGTCAATGATGACTGTAATTGAATTTTTATTTTTTTATAATTAAAAGAAGAGACACATATACAAAGAGGATTGTTGAAGAGTGTTCACTAACTCACTAGGAGGAATGATCTGGTGTAGAAGGAAAAAATGACAATTGGCAGCAACGTCATTCACTTTATAGTTGATGCATGAGGTAAATTCCCTAAAATTATGGTCATGTTCCCAAGAAAGGAGGGATTGAGTAGGTGGCTCATTATAATTAAAAGATGACCCAAAGAATGAGGCATGCATACATTCATCAAATGTGCAGGAACCTCACTACATATTTCTAGATACTAGAACCTTGTGGATGGATGGATATTGAAAAGTTAGGCACACAAGATAAATTCTATGAGGGGCAAAGCTAAAGTGAATTCTTGGAGTTTTGTACTGCAAGTTTGACTGCTGAGTTACTGAGAGGACATAGAAATACTACAAAAAAATATCCTTTTGGGGGATATTTTAGCTTGCGGTGGTTTTTCTAAAACCCCCCTCAAAACTCCCCCCCTCAAAAGTTGAATACTCAAGACTTTTGGGTGCATTTTTTAAATCCCCCCCCCCCAAAAAAAGTCCAATTCTCAGGAATTTTGGGGGCGGTTTTTATCTCCCCCGCCCAAAAAAATCCCAATAATCAAGACTTTTCAAGGTGGTTTTTAAAAAACCTTATCTTATATTTATATCCATGGTTATATTGAAAACTCAAAATACAAACATTATAACATGTTTATTGGCATATGCACTATTTTTAACATATGCTGAGAACCTTTGTAGAGTTAGGACTCGCATGTAATTCCTTCGTGGTTGTTCCAAGTTCTATACCTTTCCCATCATAACCATAATTTTTACATAATAACAAGATCACTGATTCATGATATCACCTTAGCCCTAGGTTAATCTGCGGTCATTAAAATACTTACAATCCTAGCATAGTATTTTTTCTTAAAACGGATTAAAACTATATTGCAAGCATAGTTTGGGTTTATTCATTGTAATCTTGAAAACATTGTGAAACCTTATGATATAATACTTACACCATGAACATCAAGTACCATAAAGAACTACATTAAGGCCAAAAATTTAGTATCATGCCAACCATAAGTATATAAAACTCTCACCTTTTATTGATAACCAGAGGTCACCGTATGGAGAACCATACACTTTAAAAACCCTAATCCTCTCACTGTTAGGGGAAAGTATTTACACACATAGTATAACGTATGGGAAGGTGAAGGCCTTGAAAATATAATGCAATTCACTGGATGGGGTCAAGACCATGAACAGTCTCCCATGCCTTAGGCTATTTCAACCTATAATAAATATAAATAAATAAATGTTAGGTTTAAACAAAGTACATCACGTGCGTAGACATGGCTGAAGGAGCTAGCCATCGTAATCATTAGCAAAACCTATCATAACCAACAGGACAAAGATATTAAAAATAGCAGAAATAAAACATAGAAATCTACTAAGAAAATATAAAAGTAATGCACGTATTTTGTTTTTTACAATTTTTAGGTGTGTTACATTTCTAGAAGTGCCACTTTGAAAGTCTTCTAGGGAAGTACATCTACAATCCATCTTCAAAAGATGTTTTCAAGTAAGTAGATAATGCATACTCACCCAAACAAAAAAATAACACTAATAGTATATGTGTGTGACATAAATAAAAATGTATATTTATATAATATGAAAGAGTTATATTTAAATCATTTAAGATATAAAATGGTAATATATTGTATGTGAACTCCAATTTAAAAAACTTTATCTTTAATAGATATTTATATGTTCCTCATATTCAATATCATTTTCTTAATTCTTAAAATATATTGATATTATGTTTCATTAAAAGATATCAATTAACAAAGTGAAGTAATCCTTTAGGAATGAATGAACATGCTAAGATATCAATGAAAAACTGAAACCCCCTTCTATATTCTTTGACACATTAATGTTATTAATATGATTCTTGCTAGTGAAAACATAGACTTAACTTCAAAACAATAATATCAAAATATACAATTTGAATTTAAGATTTAATTTGGATAACATTTTTGAAAATATACATTTTTGATGATGTAAAATTTAAACAATAAAATAAGGATGAATAGATAATCAAATACAATACATTAATAATCGCATTAATTATATGTATGTATTATGATGGAACATCAGGTATTTTCCCAATTTTTTTAGGATGGTATGCACCGTAAATCATCGGCCCTTATTATGGGGCCTATTTCAGAGGGGAGCCCCAACATAGGCACCTAGGGATTTGACCCTGAGACCTTCTACTAGCATAAACAACTTTCAACAACTTGAGCTAAGCCACCGGGATATATATATTTATGTATAACTACTAATCATATAAAAATATAGAGAAAAATATACAAAAAGATAGTGGCAAGGAGCCTCTAATAGTGAAAAAACAACACAGAAGAGAGTTATGTAGGCCTCTCTACGGGAAAAAAACAATCCATAATCAAAGTATTTCTTCTTTATGTATGATACTATTCATTTAAAAGCAAAACTATAAGTGAAAAATCTAACAAGATTTTATCTTCCCTATAGCCAAAAACAACATAGACCCATAAATCAGAAAAATACATTGATAAAAACAGAGGCTACTTGATATTGGTGTTGCTCCACGGTCGTGAGTTGGACACCTTGGGATTGTACTCAACCTTGACAAATTCCCCTTGATCCCACGCTCTATCACTGGTGCCATATTCTGTGCAAGCCTTGTCTTCCTGAGCATCCTTCGTCGTCACCTGTTGTTCCTTTTCTTTATCTCTAAAAAAGTAGCAGCACCATGTCCTTCTTCTACGTTCTCAAAGAGATGCACTTGACCTTTTTGCTCTTCTTCGTTGAGGTTGTTTCTCATAATGAGGATAAATTTGTCATTCCTGCTAGCTTCCTTGAAAGGCTCGTTTCTGTTTCTCCCTGGTTTGAACCAACGTTTCTCCCACCACGTCTCCCGAATGGCGAGAGCAAGACATGTTCTTAACAATGTTCTCTACATTTATCACAGGGTTGATTATTGTCAAACGTAAACGGTTTGCTAACCTGCTGGAAAGAATCATGGCCACTAAAAGGCCAGAGTCAAGGGTAGGGGTAGGGACGTATGAATTCCATGCGAGAGACCCTGTAACATCCAATATAGGGACTACTCTAGGCATAAATGCGGAGGATTGATGACAGCTGCATGTCCATCACCTCCACCACCGTAACTTTCCACCTTTGCACCCTAGTCCCATCTACACTAACTCCCATACCTGACACCCCATCAGCGAAATCACATAAAATATATGGTTAATTATAGTAGTAAATGTTTATATTTTAAATCATTTCTTTCAATGATTTTTTTCTTAAAACTTGGTCATGATTTTTTTTTTCTTAAAGCTTGGTCATAATTTGTAGTGAAATTTGACGATAAGATTTTAGTTGAAATTATACCATAATTTTATTTTGTTAAAGTTTCTATCGCATTCCAATTTTAAATACATAAACAATTTCAACATTTTAAAAACCTATAACTTTAAAAAAAATCTAAAAAAAAGGTAATTGAATTTCCCGCTTACGTTCGTGACAACAAAATTGTTTTTTGGAAACTGCCCAATGAGCTATGCCAACTGCATCATCTGAAAACCAAACTCACTGGCTAGGGCCAACCTTAATATTGACCAGGACATAATGGACAGCCACCATCCCAATTCTACATGTTTTTTTGGGTACAGTATGCTTTCCTACACTTCTCTACACGAATCAAAGCCAAACTCTGGCGAAAACAACAATTGCTCATGATGATGACAATAAAATGGATAAAAATTGAACAAATTCATACTAATAGACGTGAAAATAAATCACTAGAAGTAAGTTGCGATAGTTTGGAACCACATGACTGAGTGACAAAGCTAGAAAGTAATGGGGCGACGTTGATTTATTCTATGGGACCACCCTGAGAAAACCTAAATATTTAAACCAAACTTACAGATTTAGAAAAGTAATCAACTTATGAAGACACATCACTAAGTGACAAAGCTGGAAAGTAATTGGGTGCTGATGATTGTAGAAATTTCAATAGATCTGCAACTGCTCATAAAATTTATCTAAATCATGAGACACAAATCTAATCTACTGCATAAAGTAGAAAAATCATCACACACAGAAACAGTCTTACAGATAGAGACAAGATATATCAAAAACGGGGAAAGCTTACTGCCCAAAACCCCATCTGCTCTGTTTTTCATTAATAAAAAATGGAAGAGCTGATTTACAATCGCTTCCTCTGTACACTTAAATAGATTACAGCTGCCACTTGGAAATTTTCCTACAGCTGCCATCCTCTGTCTTGGAAAGTTTTCTCCTTAATTTAATTTAGACAGAAAATTAAATTGAGTTTCTTGCTGCTATTTTCAACACTCCCTCTGAGCAAGAAAGGGATTATCATGGACCCCAATCCTGTCCCTGTGGAATTCAAATTTGCATTTTGACAAGGCCTTCATCAAAATATCTGCATCTTGTTCCTCTGTCGGGATGTACTGTAGCAATATAATCTGCCTCTGCACACAATCTCGAAGGTGGTGATACCGGATATCAATATGCTTGGAACGATCATGAAAAACTGGATTCTCAGAGAGTTTGATACAACTCTGATTGTCACAGTGAATCACTGTAGGATCCATCAACTGACCAAATAAACCAACAAGAATCTTTCTAATCCAGATAGCCTCACATGCTGCTTGACTTGCAGCCATATATTCTGCTTCTGTTGAGCTGAGTGCCACAGATCTTTGCTTCCTGCTGTACCAAGAAACTGCTGCTGACCCAACACTGAAAATTCCTCCTGATGTGCTCTTTCTGTCCGATGGACTCCCCGCCCAATCTGCATCTGTGAAGCCTTGAAGCTTCACTCCCTTTGTCCATCTGTACCAAAGACCAAACTGAGTAGTGCCTCTAAGGTATCGCAACACATACTTTGCTGCCTTCCAATACAGTTTGGTTGGCTTAACCATGGCTTGACTAAGCTGGTTAACAGCATAACACATGTCTAGTAGTGTGTTCACCAAATACATAAGTGAACCTACAAGCTGCCTGTAAGTGGTAGCATCTACTACTTCACTTGAAGTAGCATCCTCCTTCCTCCAGTTTCCTGCAAGAGGTGTCTCCATGGGCTTACTATTCTCCATGTGAAATCTTTTCAGTATCTCATTGGCATACTTGCCTTGAGAAACAAAAATTTCTCCATCTCCTTGCCATACTTCCAAGCCTAGGAAATAATGCATGAGTCCCATGTCCTTCATTTCAAATTCTCTTGCAAGATCCTCTTTGCAAGATCTGATCAACTGCTCATCACCGGTTAGAATTAAATCATCAACATATAGCACAATAATCAATAACTTACCTTCAACAACAATATGATAAAGGTTTACATCTGCTTCACTTTTGGTGAAGCCCAACCCGATGAAATAGTTGTCGATCGTGGTGTACCAAGCACGGGATGCTTGCTTGAGCCCATATAACGCTCGCTTGAGTCTGCACACATGCGACTCTCTGTCAAAGGTCTCAAACCCCTCCGGCTATTCAATAGACACCTCTTCCTCAATCAATCCATTGAGGAATGCTGTTTTTACATCCATTTGGTGGATCTTCCACCCCATCTGCGAAGACAAAGAAAGAATAGATCTATTGGAAGAGTACCTTGCTACTGGAGCAAAAGTCTCCTCGTAATCAATACCTTCCACCTAAGAAAACCCCTTGGCCACAAATCTAGCCTTGTGTTTCTCGATGCTTCCGTCTGCTGCATGCTTTACTTTGTAGAGCCATCTTGAACCTAGCACTGATTTGTCTACTGGTCTTGGGACCACCTCCCAAACGCTATTTCTGACAATGGAATCAAATTCCTCTACCATAGCATCAACCCATACTGGTTTCTCTACAGCTTCTTTAAATGAGGGTGGCTCAGTCTCTACACTCTCGCTCACCAGAGCCATGTAGTCAGTGTACCGACTCGGTAACCTCGTCTGCCTACGCTGAGATGTGGGTTGTCCCACATTCTCTCTAGCATCATGCAACAATCTATCAACTTCCCTGGTTTGCTTGCTGCCTTCTCTGGGTGTCTCTTCCTGAGTGGTTGACTCCATTTTCTGCTCCTCTATATGTGGCTGCTCCACATCTTCCTGAGGTTTTTCTTTTGGAACTAAAAGCTCCTCTTCTGATGATATCTGAAGT
>LPNX010372064.1:123742-182881 GCA_001517045.1 Pseudotsuga menziesii | reverse complement strand
TAACTGGTGTTCTGCATTTTCTTCCATACAAAGCCTCAAATGGACTCATTCCTAACAAAGACTACTACCCAGTGTTATATGCAAATTATACCAAGTGCAAATAATATTCCTACTTTGATTGGTTTGTCCATCACATACATGTGAATCATGTCCTCAAGAATTTGATTCACTCTTTCTGATTGCCCATCTATTTGTGGATGGTAGGCAGTGATAAAATTCACCTGTGTGCCCCATTCTGTAAAAAGAACTTTCCAAAAATTGGAAGTAAATTTTGTCTCTGTCTGAAATGATTACCTTTGGAAATCCATGCAATCTAAAAATTTCCCTCATAAAAAATCTTTGCAATGGCATCTTCTTTATATGTAGATTTGACAGGTATATAGTGTGTTGAGTTTGACAATTTATCCACCACAACCATGATGGAACCATGCTGCTTCACAGTTATTAGAAAATGTGATAAAATCCATGGAAATCATTTCTTGTTTCCATTCCAGAATTGGAAAAGGGCGCAACAAACTTTTTGGGTGTTGATGCTTAACTTTTAATTTCTAGCATTTCATACATGTAGAAATATACTCAGCAATGTCTCTTTTCATCCTTGGCAAAAAATATTGCTTCTTGGATGTAGAAATTGTTTTATGATATCATGGGTGAGCAGAATATGGCATTTTATGGATTTCATCCATATCAATCTTCCTCAAATCCACCACATTTGGAATATAAATTCTATTTTTATAAATAAAAATCCCATCCTCTTCCAAATGATAAGATTCATAAATATTTTCTAAATTATGTTGTTGTAATTTACCTTTTAATTGCACATATAATTCATATTCAGTAAGAGAAATTACAATTTTTTGTCTTAAATCTTATTGCCAAAAACTAATGGCTATCACATGTATATCTTGCACCTTTCTGATGAGTGCATCAACCTCTTTGTTTTCCTTTTATTTTTTTTAATTTCAAAATCAAACTCACGTAAAATCTCCAACCATCTAGATTTCTTGGAATCTAATGTTGGATGCTCAAATAAATATTTCATACCACAGTGGTATCTTCTTAACTGAAATTTTATGCCCATTAAGTAGTGTCTCTACATTTTCAAAGCATGTATTTGTTAGTTTTTCAACATTCAAGCTAGCATTATGTTAGGATCTTTAACTGAGAGAACAATAAGTAAAACAATCAAACACAAGAGAAAATGAACACAAGTTTTTTTCTTAGGGAAACCATAAATGGATAAAACCCCACAACTTCCTTAGAGATATAATCAGCACAAAAGGTAAAACCATAAAACAGTGAGATGCTCTCACGACAGCAGTAACCTTCTTCGTGTTTAGCCCCAATGTCTTCTCCTCCTTCAACTATGCGCTACACCTGAGTGTGTTTGTGATGTGTGCTAAATAGAGAGTCCGACTCTCTATTTATACTAATCCTGGCATGACTAAAACCCTACTAGGGCCAACCTCTCCTAGGAGAGTCTAATTACCGTAGTGCCCTGGAACTACAGGGACTTTAACCCTTAGACTATAGGAGGGTTACCCATAATGACTTGACATGACTTGTTTACATTATTTATTCTCCTGATCAGAACATCGGGGCATGACATAACATGATAACATCCCAGAATAAACGTCGGATTACAATAGATAAGAAATACAAGTGAATACATTCCAAAGTTACAATTACATCAACACTCCCTCTTAACTAGGAAGGTATTCTCTCGACACAATTTTCATCACTGGTCTTCTTCTCTGGATCTTCTCATCATCTGCATCTCCAAGTCATGTTTGTCTTCAAGTCATCTTTATCTTCATGCCATCTTCTTTTCTGGATCTGAATCATCACTGGATCTGGATCATCATCACTGGATATCATCACTGGATCTTGATCATCACTCAATCTGGATCATCACTGGATCTAGATCATCATCACTGGACATCATCACTAGATCTGGATCATCACTATTGGACATCATCACTAGATCATCACTCGATCTAGATCTCTTAGAGTCATCATAACTGGATCTGGATCATATCTTGATCTAGATCTCCTATGGTCATCATCATATGTGCTATCTCATGATTCTTCTCGTCATAGGAAGTTCTACAGAGCCAGCCTTATTTCATGCTGGGTGTATTCCTACCTCCTCGTAGGTCTTTGGTAGCCCTTACATCTGACCTGCTCATCAGAATGGCCAGCACTCACATATGACCTGCTCGTCAGAAAGGCGATAGCCCTTACATCTGACCTACTCGTCAGAATGGCCAACACTCACATCTAATATACTCGTCAGAAAGGAGGTAGCCCTTGTATCTAATCATATAGGACCTAATCCTATAGTCACATCAAAATGGCCAGCACTCACATCTGACCTACTCATCAAAAAGGCGGTATCCCTTACATCTATGTAGGAGCTCATCCTACATCAGAATGGCTAGCACTCACATCTGACATACTCATCAGAAAGGTGGTAGCCCTTACATCTAACCTACTCATCAGAATGGCCAGCACTCACATCTGACATGGGAGGAACCTAATCCTTTAGCCATGACAGAATGGCTCAGTCCTTATATCTGAACTACTCATCAGAATGGCTCTTTCAGTCTTAGACTGAGCGTTCCTGGTAACTAACCAGGTACCTCCATTCCCAGAATGGCAGTCAGCACTCATATCTGACATGGAAGGAACCAAATCCTCTCACCATCATAGAATGGTTCAGCCCTTACATCCGAACTGCTCGTCAGAATGGCTATGGATCTCAGCACTCATATCTGACATGGAAGGAACCAATCCTCTTACCATGACAAAATGGCTCATCCCTTACATCTGACCTACTCGTTAGAATGGCTTTGGGACTCATCACTTTCCCTTGGAGGAAACCTCTATCTGGAGAACACCAAGCTTCTCCCTGAAGTACTCAAACTTCACCCTAGCCAATGGCTTTGCCAACACATCAGCTATCTGTTCCTCCATCGCAACATACTGGAGTTTCACTCCCCCCCTCTGCACCATATCCCTGATATAGTGATACTTGATCTCGATATGCTTCGACTTGTCATGGAACACAGGATTCTCTGAAAACTTCACGCAACTCTGGTTGTCACAATGTATACAAGTGGCATCCATTTGGAGATCAAATAAATCAGACAGTATATTTTGCAGCCATACTGCCTCACAACTAGCTGAACAAGCTGCGACATACTCTACTTCAGCTATACTCAGTGCCACACACGATTACTTGCTACTAAACCAAGAGATCACACCTAATCCCATACTGAAGCAACACCCTGAAGTGCTCTTCCTATCCATGGCACTTCCTGCCCAATCTAAATCAACATAACCCTCCAGGTTAATCTTCTGTTTTGCATCATACTTGATCCCATAATCAACTGTACCCCTCAGGTACCTCAGAATATGCTTTGCAGCAATTAAGTGAACATTTCTCAGATCTATCAAGAACTGGCTCAAGGTGTTCACAGCAAAGCAAATGTCTAGTCTTGTGTTCGTCAAGTACATCAAGGACCCAATCGTCTGACGATACATCGTAGCATCAACCGTCTCTGATGAAGCATCGCTCAATAGCTTTAGGTTCGATGCCATAGGTGTGGCCATAGCCTTGCAGTCCATCATCCCAAACCTTTTCAGGATATCTACTGCATACTTCCCTTGTCCAAGGAAGATTCCATCTGAACTCTACCACACCTCCGTACCTAGAAAATAATGCATCATACCCAAGTCCTTCATCTCTAATTTGGCAGCAAGCTTTCTCTTCGTATCAGCAATCAACCCATCCATACCTGTCACAAATAGATCATCTACATATAGTAGAAGTGTCACTGGGTTGCCATCTTTAACCTTGTAGTAAAGGTTTGAATCTGCTTTACTCTTGGTAAAGCCCAAACTGGATAGAAAGCTATCAATTCTACCGTACCATGTCCTAGGTGCCTGTTTCAAACCATACAAGGATTTCTTCAATCTGCACACATGAGACTTACTGTCATGTGTCTCAAAACCGAGTGGCTACTCTATGTACACTTCCTCTTCCACTACACCATTTAATAAAGTAGTCTTGACATCCATCTGGTGTATCTTCCATTTCATTACTACAGCCAGAGCAAGTACTGATATGATGGAAGTGTATCTGGCTATAGGTACAAAGGTTTCTTCATAATCTATTTCTTCTTTCTGAGAGAAACCCCAAGCCACAAATCTTGCGTTATATTTTTCAATGCTACCGTCTACAGCATGTTTGATCTTATAGATCCATTTGGAAGTTACAACTAACTTCCCTTTTGGTCTTGGGACAACATCCCAAACATCATTCTTCATGATCGATTGGTATTCTTCGATCATAGCATCCTTCCATTCTTTCAGTTCTTCCACTTCTTCATAACTGGAAGGTTCTTTATCAATGAAATCACATAGTAATGCTACATACCCAGAGCAGGATCTGGTCCTCTTTCTTTCTCTATGATTCTCTTCTCGAGCCCCATATCTTTCCACACCTTGGATCAGTTCTCGTACCCAAGCAGGTTTCCTCTTATGAGGATTCTTCTCCAAAGGTGGATCTACAGGTCTTCGTGGTTCTTCAAGTTCTCGATCTTGTTGTTGAGCTTCTTCATTCATGGTTGTATCATGGATTCTGGGTGCTTCTGCTTCTTCAATTCTTCAGCAGGTTTCTTTTTGGATTTGTTGTAAGTTGTATCTTCATCAAATGTCACATCTCTACTAATGTCAATCTTCTTGAATTCTTGGAAGTATATTCTGTAAGCCTTCGAGCTTTCAGATGATCCCACAAATATACCCTTCTTTCATGAAGGATCTAATTTAGTCCTCTTCTCTTTTGGAATGTGTATGTACACTGGGCAGCCGAATATTCTGAGATGGTTGACTTCTGGTTTATTTCCTGAGAAGTCTTCTTCAGGAGTCTTGTTCTCGAGTACTCTATGTGGAGTATGGTTTTGTACGTACACTGCTGTTTTGGAACTTCCATCCAAAGATGCATAGGAAGGTCTTGATCATGAAGCATTGCTCTTGCAGCTTCCATGATAGTTATATTCTTCCTTTCCACAATCCCATTCTGTTGTGGATTATAAGGAGTGGACAACTCCCTCTTAATCCCTGATTCTTTGCATAGCTCTTTGAATTCATTTGAAGTGAATTCTCTGCCATTATCTGATCAAAAAGTCTTGATCTTCTTTTCAGTGTGATTCTCGATCAAGGCTTTGAATTCCTTTGAAATTGCTGAATACTTCATCTTACGGTTCTTCATGAAGTAAACCCATGTCTTCCTAGAAAAATCATCAATAAAAGAAACATAATATGCATACCCGCTTAGTGAGTTTGATGACATAGGACCGCATACATCGGAGTGGATGATTTCTAAGATTCATTTTGCTTTGCTTTCGCTGCTTGGAAATGTCTTCTTTGTATTCTTCCCTTTCCCACATCCTTTGCAGACCCCATCATGTTTTGCTTGGATTTCTAGAAGACCTTCAACAAGTTTGCTTGCAATAGGTAGTGCTCTATAATGCACATGTGCAAGCCTTATATGCCAAATTTCACTTGGCTCTATTGTGTCATGGACCAAGGCGTGTTCTGGATTACCCTTTAATTTGTACAAACCTCGTTCTTGTTCACCAATCACTATTGCATCGTTAATAGTCTTTCCTTTTGGCCACATGATGACTTGACCATATATGAATGCAACCCACATTCCTTTTGCATCTAATGCTGATATGGAGAGGAGGTTCTTCTTGAGTACTGGCACAAACAATACTTCCTTCATTGTCAGAGACTTTCCAGAGTCTAGCTTATAGGAAGATTCCCCGCTACCTTTTATTGGATATTGGTAGTCATCTCTTAGCTTCACCTTGTGAGGTGATTTATGTTCTGATAGTCTCACAAAGGATTCCTTGAATCCTGTCATATGTTTAGAAGCCCTACTATCTATGAGCCAATCATTGCTTCCATGAGTAATGTTTCCTATGAGAGCAGAAATCAAAACATATTCATCCTTGCTTGAAGAATATTCACTTTCATATCTGGTTCTTTTCTTGGATGGTTCATCATCCTTTGCAGCATGAGCATGATGTCTTCTTTTGCTGCTCCTCTTTGATAGCTTTGGTTTCTTAGGACAATTATTTGCATAATGTCCTGCTTCATCACATGTATAATATATGACTCTAGATAAATCTTTTCTAGTGTTAACTTTGTGATAGTGCTTACCTCTATGGTGATGAGATCTTCTTTTGGTTGACTTGGAGTGTACCGTGAGAGCTTGATCTTCGCTTGCCATCTTTTCTTCTCGAGCTGCTATCTGAGCTTCTTCTTGAGAACACTCTTCCCATAGTCTGCTGAACTTGACTGACTTCTTTCCAGCATAGATTCCTTGGATAAAAGAATCCCATGACCTAGGGAGGCCATTCAAGGTAGTCATCACAATCTCTGCATTTTCCACTTCTTCATCAATTGCTTCTAGTTGTTCCTTAATCTGAGAAACTCTTGTGAAGAAAGACTAGATTGTTTTTGCATTCTGAATCTTCACATTTTTCAGTTGGTTTCTCAGAGTCATCTTTCGGTTTATGTTCTTCCCTTCAAACAATTTGGTTAGGGCATCAAACATAGCTTTAGGTGTCTTGAGAGAGGTGCCTGTGGGACAAGGTGATCCTTGATAGAATCAGTAATGATCCTCTTTCCCATAACCAACTTCTTCTTATGCAAGGCCTTAGCCTCATCTCCCTCTGGAACTGGAACCTCCTCATGGATGTAGGAGTCTAACTCATTCTCTTCTAGGACTAGGGAGATCCTATACTTCCAAGCTCAGAAGTTATCAGCTCCCTCAAGATTTTCATCAAGCTTGGTATGATGAGACATCTTAACTGAGAACCTCAAATGGAAATACAAAATATTTTAGATCTTACGAGGTCAAGATGTCGGATCTGAATTTTGAGCTGAAATCTTGCAGAACTGGTTCAGGAGCAAATTAGGGTTTTACTTTTTTGGAGTTTTGTCCAACTAAATGCTTTGAAATTGATCCCTAACTTCAATTTTGGGGAGGAGATCAATCTAGGCTTGGGATCACTAAAAATCCCTCTTCTGTGAAAATACCTAATTTTCAGTAGTAGTGTCGGGTCCAAAACTAAAAAACCTCAGAATTGGATTCTACTTTGACACAAAAATGTGCCCTAAGGAGGAGAGTTATTGCACCTTACTTTTGCTGAAAATTTGTGTAGATAGATCCACAAAATAGGAAGCCCTAGTTCCCGCAGCTGCACAATGTCTTATTCTCAGGTTAGCTCTGATTCCATGTTAGTTTTTCAACATTCAAGCTAGCATTATGTTAGGATCTTTAACTAAGAGAACAACAAGTACAGCAATCAAACACAAGAGAAAATGAACACAGTGTTTTCCCTTGAGGAAACCATAAATGGAGAACACCCCGCAACTTCCTCAGAGATAGAATCAGCACAAAAGGTAAAACAACAAAACAGTAAGATGCTCTCTCGACATCAGTAACCTTCTTCTTGTCTAGCCCCAGTGTCTTCTCCTTCCTCAACTATGCAGTACACTTGAGCGTGTTTGTGATGTGTGCTAAATAGAGAGTCCAAGTCTCTATTTATACTAATCCTGGCATGACTAAAATGCTACTAGGGCCGACCTCTCCTAGAAGAGTCTAATAACCCTAGTGCCCCGGAACTACAGGGACTTTAACCCTTAGACAATAGGAGGGTTACCCATAATGACTTGACATGACTTGTTTACATTATTGATTCTCCCAATCGTAGCA
Organism: Pseudotsuga menziesii; assembly: GCA_001517045.1. Taxonomy (NCBI): domain Eukaryota; kingdom Viridiplantae; phylum Streptophyta; class Pinopsida; order Pinales; family Pinaceae; genus Pseudotsuga; species Pseudotsuga menziesii. The sequence goes on along the minus strand of LPNX010372064.1, from coordinate 175,089 downwards.
TCGGGGCATGAAATAACATGATAACATCCCGGAATAAACATCGGGTTACAATAGATAAGAAATACAAGTGAATACATTCCGAAGTTACAATTACATCAACAGTATTATGGTTGTAAGTTCCAAGTCATGGGTAGAATAATTATTTTCATGCTCCTTTAGTTTCCTAGATTCATAACATACCACATAGTTGTCTTGCATAAGTAATCCTCCAAGTCCCTATTTGCATGCAGATGTACACACCACCAATTCCTTTCTACAGTCTACAATTTTCAGAATTAAATCACTTGTGAGAATCTTATTCAACAACTGGAAGCTTTCTTCACATTTATGTGTCCATTCAAATTTGATTCCCTTCTTTTGAAAATAGGTGATTGGGTGTGAAACCTTGGAGAATACTTCAATGAACCTCCTATAATAACTGGAAAGACCCATAAAATATCTCACGTCGGTTACATTATTTGGAGGTGGAAAATTCATAATGGATTCAATATTTTTTAGATCAACTGATACTCCCTCCTTTGAGATAACATGATACAAAAAATGAATCTTGTTTTTGTAAAATTCACATTTACGTAGCTTTGCATACAACTTATGCTCTCTTAGCAATTGTGAATCCATTCTCAAATGTTCTTCATGTTGCTCTTCATTCTTACAGTAAACATGAATGAGATCAAGAAATACAAGAACAAACATGTCCAAATACCCATTGAAAATACTATTCATTGGACATATGAATGTAGCTGGTGCATTAATGAGACCAAATGGCACCACTACAAATTCATAGTGTCCATACCTTGTTCTAAAGGTTGTCTTGTGAATGTCTTCTTCCTTTATTCTCACTTGATGGTATCCAGACCTCAAGTCAATCTTTGAAAATACCTTTGCTTGTCTCATTTGGTAAAAAATATAATCAATTTGAGAAAACATGTACTTTTTTTTCACTGTCACTTTATTCAGTTGTTTGTAAAACCCGAGTGTTCCATCTTTCTTTTTCACAATTAGTACCAGTTCTCCCCATGGGGACACACTTGGCCTTACATACTTCTTTTCTAATAATTCTTGCAATTGAATTTTAAGCTCCAACAAGTTTGGTGTACTCATCTTGTCAGGTGTCTTAGACATTGGTGCTACTCCCGAAACAAGATCAATTGTGAAATCAATGTCCCTCTTTGGAGGAAGTGCTGGCACTTATTTAGGTAACACTTCCTTGAATTCTTGTAGCACATGATGGTCCTCTAATTTGGGAATTTCATTCTTTGTTTTATCCAAAACATGGGCTGCATACAGTTGGCAACCTTTTCTACAAAATTTCTTCAACTGCATGGTTGAAATATGCCTAACATAAATTTCCTTTTGAACTCTTTTTACAACCCTTGGATTTCCTTCATCATCAATGCACTTAAATTTTCTATTGCAACATTCAAGTTTAACTCAGTGTGCTTCTAACCAGTCCATTCTAATAAGAATGTCATATGTACCAAGTTGTAGAATATTCAAATTTGCACAAGTGGACATTCCACCCATTTCTAATGGACACTTCTCCACCAACTCACTAATGTTTCTCTTAGTCCCGATGGCTAATTGGACCAACCATAATTTATGATTCTTGGTTTTCTTAAAAGAACAAATCTCAACAGCTTTATATATATCCACTGTCCTAGGAATTGTCCTAGGAATTATGGATAAATCCATTGTCCTAGGAATTGTCCTAAGGGAGTTTGCATGAAGTCTTAATCAACATCTATGTGGATGCTCCAAGGTTCATATTAATCTCTCTTTAATTAGATCTCAATGTAAGAAATAGGATTATACCCATCCATATCTAATTTAGGTAAATTAGTTATAGCCTTGTTGATAGTATAGTTTCCATGAAATTGTTATATAAAATAAGCATGTCAAACTAATTTGCAAGTATTATGGGTGAAAGGTTTGGCAAGCACACTAGAGACACATTTTAACATGGCATTTTTTGGGTGGACTACATTGATAATGGAAGTGTATTGATTGTCAGACCTTATAAATGCTAGGATTTTTTTTTTAGACTTGTGAGGGTATTATGTGTCATGCAAACCTCCTCACATCTTCTTGAATCTTGTCGCTTTTTTTTTAGACGTATGAGGGTATTATGTGTCATGCAAACCTCCTCACATCTTCTTGAATCTTGTCACCCAGTCCCTTAAGAAGAGCCCTAAATGATGTTGTGGGACATCTTATTGCAGTGGATCTTTTTTTACCAAGTCCAATTGATACCCTAATTTGCTCAAAACGTGTACCAAGTTGAAGTTGTCTTTGTTTATTTAGAGAATCCAATAAACTTGGCATGGATTTACAGTATCCTTGTGTTGAGTGTGGTACTCCTATGCATCAAAAGATTCCTTACTACTACAATTATGTGAGTAGTAAAATGAGTATGATGTTGATGGAGGTACAAAATGCCATTCAGTGAATCACTACCCATTGCAAGAATTGCAATTACATTAATGGTAAGTAATGTGGTAGCAACACTGCTCTACTCTAAGGAAATAGATGGTCTAATGTAGTTGAGGCAAAGAAACTATTATCTTCTAATAATCCCTTTGAATGCTTCAACCTATAGTAATTAAACTAATTCTTTAACAGAGTAAGTTAGTAAACAAAGACCTTACCTGAGCTCTGCTTCTCTCTAATGAGTTTTAGCTTGCTTACTTTGGTTTTATTGCCTCTATTACAAGATGAACAAGTCTCTTTTTCAAGCATCAAATTCTATAGCTTTAAGTTATGCATCCTTATAAATACTGAAAAGCATAAGAATCATGAATGTGGGTGCCTTGAACCCAAAAACCATCGGTGTAAACCCACAAAACATCCTTAACCAACACACTCTCGATGACCTCAAACCCCTCTTGGGAAACCTCATCATATTCATGTAGATTCGTTACCTTGGAATTTACTGGGTCCTTGGAAAGAATAAGCACCGCACTTGCGAGTGCCCTGAACCCATAAAACCTCGGTGTAAACCCTTCGACAAGTTAAATAACATGGCAATGGGTATGCCCAATTTTCTTGGTTAGTTTTTTTTCCTATTTTCTATTTTGGTTGCTTAAGGTTTTATCTTAGACATATTCACTCAGTTACAAGAGCTCATAAGTCTGGAGAAGAGGATTCCACATTGTGTAATGGAGATGAAGTAATGTGTGGTAAGGTTTAAAGGAAAATGACACCCTCTTTACACATCTGTGAAAATGTGGACTTGAGTAAATGGGTTTTAGAGATTCAAGAGACTTATAAGTCCAGGATTTGATTGGGAACGTTCCCCACATCAGAGATTGCTCTCAGCAGTCGCATGGTCTTGTTGGTTTTAGGAATTCTTCCGGGACTTGATGCAGTTGGCATACCTCATACTAACATCAAATTTTCTAAGAAGTCCAGTCATGGGAATCAAAATAGTGCCTTGTTTGGGAATGTATCCTATATTCAATGGCAGATTCATCACTCTGTAGAGGAAGAATCTGCAACAATATAGAGGTTTAGCTGCAGGACCTATGAGGTTCCTCTACAAGAAGGTAATAGGAACCAATTTAGGGACCAAAAATTCAGCTGCAACATCCATGGAAGGAGGGAAGCCCATGATCATCACTAATGCAGAGGGACATCGGAAGACCCTTTTGTACATTTTTATGTTTCTGCTTTGATGTTCTTGCCATTTGTAATTGCATCATCTCTGTTCGAATACAGTCGTTTGTGAAAATGACCACGATAATGAGTGAAGTAGATAGTATTTTTGAAGGTGATGATGAAGTAGATAGATTGACCAACCAACGACCAAATCAAAGAAAAATAGAAAACCAAACATCAAATAGGAGTAAAACACGTTAATTATCACAAAAATAGTAGGAAGACACGTGTCAGGTTTCTATTCTCCAGACCGACGAGGAATATTTGAGACTTCATCTCCATTGTGTAATGCCCTCGACATAATTAAGGCCACATTGACCAATGTTTATATGTCCAATTTGAAAACCGTTCGATGTTTAAAACTTAATATAATGTAAATGCTACATGAAAAATTAAATTAATACTTTATTATCAAAGCACTTTTCCTAATGAAATTCAAACTTTAATATAACAATATTGTTTACTTCATCATAAATATATAATATTAATCATAAATATATAGATATTTAGGTGCCTTTATCAACGTAAGGGATTTGATTTCTAAAGGAACTATGAACTACCCATTATGTTTGTTGTAATACACTTCCCGTATTCACTAAACAATTTATACACCTAAACCATTAATCAAAGAAAGAAAATACATCGGTAACAGAGTCTCCTATATATAGTAGAGCCCTTAACAATAAATTTTGTGAAAATAAAAAGACCGTAACAAGCTTTCCAAATTTAAAATCTAATATAAAAGGTGTTGATTTGTAACTAGAAGAAATGTTGTGGAATGCTTGAGATATCTAAAATTAGTCTTTACTTCATTTAAATATGTGCAACAACTATTCTCAATTGTGCAACGACTATTAACCATTGTTTCTATTGCTTATATCTTATAGCAACAACTACTTGCAATGTCGAGGGCATTGCCACTTCGTAGCTCTCGCTATATCTTTCCTTCATTAATATCTCATTATTATAGTATTACTTTAAACTTGTAATATTCCAAATATTGATATTCTCTAATGTTCTATGATAGTGTTGACTCGCACACTCAACCTCATACAAATTTTCAAAATAACTCTGCATGCAAACTCGCTATGCAAAAATGCCCTAAAATATAGCTGAATTAGGGTTAGGGTTTTGCAGAGAGAAATTAACACTTAACATTGATATTTTGGCTAATAATGACTCCAGAGATAGCTGCATGCATAAGGATCCAGATGGGTTTTCTAATAATTCTCTTTTACGCCGATGTTACTACCCCGCAGTACCGTAAAAACCCTCTAGACAGAAGGTGACGTTTTTGTAGGAGGAGAGGTCCGTTCGGGCTAAAAATTTGTGATCTTGTCCATGTGATGATGCTGAAGAGATAGAATGACACATGCAAAGATTTGGCTGCCTCTAAGTGCCCCATCGAATTGATCTGTGGTTCTGCTGCTCACGCCCCCCAAGCTCACTTTTTGCTGATAGCTGCTCCAGATGAGCAAACTGATGGCTAATAATCACTGTCTATCATAGGATAGGATTTCTGAGAAAGACGAAGCTCACATGTAGAGGAAAGACTGGGTTTTGTGGTCCTAGCGAATCCTTTTGTGATTTCCCTGCTACTTCCGGCTGCAAACATGGATCTGCCAATAAACCTTTGAAATGTGTTGGATCTATGAATACTAAAATATATGATGAATGCTATGGATAAAATTGGATGATCTAATCCCAATAGGAGACTAGGGCAAATATCTCACTGCCGAACCCTCATTAGCTGAAGACACCGTCTTCAACCCCAACTATCGTGGCTGCATGCTGTGGTGCTGCTCGAAACTCCAAAATCAATCAACAATAACAATAGATATCTCCTTTAGTCCCATAACCCTTCTTAAATAGATCCTTATGCACTTTTAGGGTTTGCATGTCACTTTTAGGGTTTATGCTCACTTTTAGGGTTTGCATGCCACTTTTAGGGTTTATGTTCACTTTTCCATGCATGCAATTCTAATTTCAAGTTGACTTTAATACGGAAGAAATAAGGCCTGAATGCTCCGCATGATTTATGGTAATAACTCTTATGGCACTCTTTACTATACTGATGACTGAATAATTTTCCTAATGTGCTCCTGGTGTTCAAGGTCCTCAGTCAATCCCTATTTATAAAAAATGGAACATTACAAAATCATCAAAGACATTGCTTGTTTAACTTCATCTAACCCAAGTAGTTTAAATGTGTAATGAATTACAATCCATTTTTTTAGCCAATCAAAAACATGAGAGAGGAAATGGATATTTTTAAGCTAAAATCTTGCTATAATCATTTTGAATTAATAACATTAAAGATATTAATGTTATTCATTAATATCTTTAATTCTTGAAAAAACATACAATAGTTGTTGAATTTGCATAATCTTGGTGCTCTTAAGGTATTTGAGGATGCAGAAATCCATTTATGCATTCAAAAACATGATTGGGGCACTTTGAAATTTAGATTTTGTTAAAAACAATTAGCCAAATTCTAATAAAAATCACTGATAAATAAAAAAACCTCTAACATTTAAACAACTCTAATTATAATCATAAAAATAAAAATAATAAGATTTGATTTTTTTAATTGAAAAATAATTTTATCTGAACTAAAATTAGAATTACAATTTTAATTGTCGCAAAGATGATTGACAACCTTTAAAAAATACTTCGAAGCTCGAACAGGATTTTTGTATAAGTTTTTCCGTCTTAGATATTCCAAAGAGCTTGACATTTTAGAGATTTACACCAAATATTATTTGTTATAAAGTCGTTTCTTTGTGCACACCCATTCTTTTTCCTGTAAAAATAGGTAGGACTAACTTCTTCATAGGCTCTATTAGCTAATGAGAAGCATACAACTATCTCCCGCCATTTCTGCATGAAGTGAGGAGCATGGGGAGGTGTCACTTCACCATCATATTGTATCGTGCACGGACAAACAAGAACGAATGTGTTTCATTCTTTCCCTATGTATACCCTCATATCTGTCACTTTCGCAACAAAATCTTGATCAATGAATTCTTTTTCTCATCCATGGAATTCTAGGGTGACAAAGGGGAAGATTATAGCATAGATTATTGCAGTAACAACAGAGTAAGTCCTAAAATGGAGACGAAAGAAGTTGTTCGGCATCGGAATTCTTCCAAGAATGGACTCACCTACCCCATAATCAAGCGAAGGCTCAATTTTTATGCGGATCGAAGGCCGAACGAGAAATTTTGGTCTAGGGACGTCATTTTTCATGATTTGGAGTTGGTGCTTCATGGAGTTCTCGCCGCAAAATAGGAGAAATACAAGGTGAGGAAAAAATTGCATTCCGTTGGTAATATTTCATCTCCCATGAAGGTTTTCCGAAAAGGTAAGGACCTCAAGCCCGATAATGTGGTTATTAGAGAAAAAATACCGCTAAATTTAGGAGATGTAGGAGAATCTTTGCAGTAGGCATAGTAAATATTTAGGCGGAGGGAAACTAAATGCGCAATATTTCATGGAATAGAGAAAAAGAATGAGGCATAGTTGTGTAAATCAAATGGTTGGTAAAAAACATTAGAATTTTGTTGAAATATTGTAACTTCGAAGAATATTCTATATGTATCTTTTTTGGTCCCCGATGGTCCTACCGGGAGAAGCACTTGTATTACTTTGTACCCCGATGCTTCTAATCGGAAGAACTAATAAGAGTCATGAGGTAGTCCCCTCCAATTGTAAAGGTGGGTCATTAGCACCCCAGTGTGGTTACTTGAGCCAACATGTGTAACTCGAGCCTACATGTCGAATGAGTTAGTTAAAGTGAATGGATGAATATAAATAGAGGTGTGGTGCTCCTCATTTGAGACACACACTCTCGCTTGTATAGCGCATTAGTGGAGAAGAGAAGTAGCTGGAGAAGGAGGAGGATCAGGCTTTGATCTCCTTGTTGGTTTTATCTTTTATCTTTTTGGGGCATCTATATTGAGCAAGCTTTTGCTTGGTTTTTCCCTTTAGGGTTTTCCTAGGATCAATATTTGTGTTCCTTTTGTATGGTTGTGCTTGTCTATCTTTCAGTGATCCTGTTTATATGCTTTTGTCATGAAAATGAAATGAAGCACTGATGTCTTAGCTAAGCATATGAAAAGTTAACATGGTATCAGAACCACCCTGAAAGAAGACATTGTGCAACTAAAGAATCTAGGGATTCTTATTTTTTGGGTCTCTATCCATGATCGATCAGCAAAAGAAGGCTAGACTGACTCTCCATTGAAGGGCACATCTTTCTGTCGAAGCGGAATTCGATTCCGAGCATTTTTAGTTTTGGTGTGGAAACTTAGGGCTTTCTACAGAAGAAGAATTTTTGAGTGAGCCCAGAATAGGATTGTTCTCCTCATCAAAATAGAAGTTTAGAGACCTAGATCAAGAAATTTGGTTGGGTGAAACTCCAGGAAAGTCAAACCCTAGTTTGACCCCGATCTGGAAAAACCCTAAATACTAAAACTGCTAAGTTTTGGTACATTCGCTATATCCTGAGATTGGAAAAGGATCAGGAGTTAAAAATTTCATATGCCGAAGATAAAATCGTGATCTACACTGTGTCCAAAATTCAGCCTCAGATTCGCTATATTCTGGGAGATATGATCCCTCCACGTTAGGGTTCTATCCTCTTCCAGAATTCATCCCTAAACAAGACACCTGGGGATAATTGCTGTAGTGTGGGATACAGAGGTCCAAATGCAATTCCTGAAGCTATTCCTGAAAAATAATGGATGTTAATTTCTTTATTCCAAATTTCAGAACCTGAAGATGAACCAGTGACACGTGGCATGCTATACAACTTCACTGTTCTGAACAGTTCTGTAACAGGTCACCTTAGGAAAATGATCATAAATCCCAATTGGTGAAACCAATTCTAATGAAACCTATGGTGTTGGATGAGAGACATGTGGGTTTACCTTACTGCGAAATTTCAAACACATAGGAGGAGTAATGTCGGATATATCACAGAAACAGTAATAGACATTTCTGCAGAAGAAATTGGAAAACTAGGGCTTCCTGTTCCGGGAGCTTCCCTCCACTGTTTTCAGAAAAGGAGTACAATGGACAGATCCAACTGAAGAGATATATCTTTCTATCCAATCATATCTGAAATATTCCAAGTTTTGAAAATTAGGGTTTCTCTGACAAACCCTAGATCAGCCAGCTTCAGAAGCAGGACAGACACTTCAAATCGGTAAGATCTAATCTTTTGCTATTTCAATTTGAGGTTCTCATTTCAAAGTGATCTATCACATCAGCTTGATGATAAGCTTGGTGAAGTTAAAAACTTCCAAGCATGAAAGTATTTGATCTCTCTCAAGAAAATGAATTGGACACCTACATGAGTAGAGAGGTTCCAGTTCTAGAGGGAAGATGAGCCTCAAAGCCTTACAAAAGAAGAACTTGATCAAGGCCAAGAAGATCATTGTTGATTCAATCACGGATCAAATTGTACAACAAGTGTCTTCCCTAAAGACACCGAATATGTTTGATTCCTCGATCAAGCTATTTGAATATAAGAACATAATTCAGAATATGGATTTGAGAAAACAGTTGAAGAATGTGAAGATCCAGAATGCATAACATCTTGAAGCGGTAGAAGAAGAAGCAGAGAATGCAGAAGTGGTGATAGCCACCTTGAATGGCCTCCCATGATCATGGGATTCATTCATGTGAGGAATGTGTGCCAAAAGGAAGTGATTACTTTCAGTTGACTCTGGGAAGAAGAAGAAGCTCGTTGAAGATCAAGCTCTCACCATTCAAAGAAGATCCCTCAAACCACGGGGGCATCACCTAGGGACCAATATGATATCACGTCCATTCATATTGGGGTGGTTAAAAATTAAAAAATTTAAATTCAATATATTGGTGGTATATTAGGGGTAATAATGGTTTTTTTTAAGTATATAAATATCCAATATGTTTAGGGTTATTTTATTCCAAATTTTTGCCCGCGCCCTTCTCTGCAAAACTACACATTGTGTCCTTCTGCTCCTGCGTGAACTTGGTTCTGAACCTCTTCTTCATAATGGGCATGGCCATCGAAGATCCCTGATTTAAGCTCTAATTTCTCCCTAATTGCTTCAACTGACACAGTGGAGAATCCCTAAACTCCATGGCAAGAGCTCTGGAATTTTTGTCCGTCGATCGTAATGCTCTGAGAAGCACGCTATGGCGACGTCGTCATATCTATGTTCCGCCTTCAATCCATCCTTTCTTTCAAAGTTCTAATCCACCTCCAATGCAGGTGCCCCCACCTTCTCTTACTAATTCCCGGTCTTTCTGCTCAACATCCCCACCGCGTGACAAAAGAAAACTACCAAGAATGATAGTGAACAAAAGGGTGGAGGACAGCCCCAAGGTGATGACCTACGCTGATTTCTTGAAACTGTGCAAAGAAGAGGGAGTGGTGGCACAGCCGAATAAAGATACTGCCCAATTTCGTGAGTTTCTGGATGCCAACAAGGGGATCTTGATCAAGAAGAATCTCGTTTATCTGTTTGGGGAAAAGGTACGAGTTTGCTTTCCAGTTTCTGGCGCTGTAGCGTTATATGTTTCATAAATGCACTCTAACCAAACCCAGTAAGATCTTAATTATGTTCCATGTTTTGGCTCTTATGTTTCATAAGAGCACTTTAGCGAAACCTAGAAAGCTCTATTCCATTTTGTGGCTCTGGAACATTGTGTGGGTCAGAAATGCATTACATCCTAGTTTTTTTGGCTCTTATGTTTCATAAATGCAGTATAGCCAAACCCAGGTAACTCTGTTCCATTTTGTGCATCAGAAATGCAGTATAGCTTAGAAGTTGTTAGCAGAGAGTCTAACTTTAAATAGATATTGATAAATTAGGTGACACAAATTTTTAGGCCTGAATTTGAAAGACTACAGAAACAAGGGCTGGAATTAAAAGGCAGGGGAGAGCGACACGCCTCGCTTATTATGTTTTCATTTTTGAAAGACTGTGGAAACAAGGGCTGGAATTAAAAGGTAGGGGAGAGCGAGAGGCCTCGCTTATTATGTTTTCATTTTTAGCTTTTTTGTGTGTGTAGTCCTCGTTCTTTGTGTGATTGATATACTTGGAATCAGATTGGCAAGCCATGAAACCAGTTATCTTTTCTGTGCTCTTCTGCGAACTTGTCGTAGGTCCATATGTTTTTTTCGTACTTACAGGCAAACCTACTACAGTTCTAAATGTCTTCAAGACCCTGAGTTGTTGGAGATCGATAAAGCTAATAAAGAAGCATAATTTTGATACTAGAAGTTTTAATGATTTGCATATAATTTTTGCGGAGAAGAAGAAGAATAATTTTGATACCTATAGAGATCTATAAGTGAAGAAATTTCAAGTTTATCAATTCGATAATTTTGTTCTCTGTTATGTTCCGTATTTTTTAATCTTTATTTTTATTTATTATATTGTAAAGTGGTATTTTTTCTAATTATAAAGTGTATTTTTTGAAAATATATGTTTCTTGTTAATAACTTTATTTGTATAAATTATTAACAAAATGAATCGTAAATTAATAATTTAATTAAATGTGGCATAATGCAGCCAGTTAATTTAGTTAATAACTGAGTTGAGAATTTCTTATGCCTACATTTTAGCTGGTGCTGTAATAATTAGTACTCATAAGACCACTCAGGGTGTTTTTAACCTTGTCTCTAAGTTTAACACACCTCTATTGATTTCTTCCCCGTGAATGCAGAGCCTTTCTTGCTTACTGGCCCTTCACAATGTTCACCTCTATATTGATTTCTTCCCTGTGAGTGCAGAACCTTTCTTGCTTACTAGCCCTTCAAAATTTTCACGCTAGTTGATAGATATTCCGTTGTTATTCTAGGGATAAGAGGGTTTACCTTTCAGTCAAGATCCTCTTCTATTTCTTCCTGCAAAGTCACTACTTGCTTCTAGACCATACTCCTCCAGATGGCTTCCTTTCTTTCATTATCCCAGTCTCCATTTCTCTGCAGCTGCAATTTTCTTTATCAATCTCCACAAAGATTTCTTCTAAAAGTGAAGGAAATGTAGAAAAATTCCATTGACCATTACATGAGACTTCCTCTTCATAAGAGGGACTGATCTACATTCCCCCTTTTCGTAGAGGAAAATTAGAGATCCCGTGGTACCCATTGAGTTTTTTGTTCAGTCATGCAATTTACTTTTTATAATTGGTTGTGGGTATGTTCAAACGAGGGTGTAAGGCCAGAAATTTTGAGAAAAAAAAGTTGGATTCGTTTTATAATTGATCGTGGGTATGTTCAAACGAGGGTGTAAGGTCAGAAATTTTGAGAAAAAAAAGTTGGATTATAAAATCATTTAGTATTCTTTTGGGGGCAATTTTTTCTTATACCTTTTTTGAAATAGATAGATATGGTGGTTTTTCAATGTTCTTTTGTCTTTGTTTCTTAGATAATATATTTTAGTGGCAATTTACCATTAGAGGACCCCGAGGGAGGAAGTTTGAAGGTGGACTTTGTCATGGAGTCTTTGAAGCCTTCTTCCTTTTTGCTACCGATGGTATATTGCTTTGCCAATAGTGTTCAGTGGTTTTGGGGTTTAATTTGACGTTGTCACTTGCACATAGAAATCACCAATGCACAACTTAACAATAATTGGTTCGCACATGTGGAGACCTGGGAAATTCTAGAATCCTCCAAGAATTACCTTATGCTTAGATTAGGTTGAGAAATGTAAGTGTGCCTTTATCCACCCAAGGTTTACCCTACCATGTTTGCATTTAGAAGGGAATATCTAATTTGAGAGAAGCGTGGATGCCCTGTTCTATGTGTCCAGATTGTCTCTATTTTTTAATGAATGGATGACCATTTGGGTTCAGAAAATTTGTAGTATAGATGAACAACAGAGTAGATTAAATTCAATCACAAAATATTGGCCATCTTATTAATGTTGGCAAATACATGATGCACTCCTTGGGAAGACTGAACATTCATATTTTGCAATCAGAATTGCGTGATAGAAAGGCAAACATGAATTGATATGATGGTATGAGATGCAAGTCAATTTTGCAATTGCCACTCACTAAAATTCCTGATGGGCTCGGTTCTACGATTGCCAACACAGACTGTTCTTACCTTTCTTGTAGGTCCAATAACAAAGGGATTGTGTGGATTTGTGGAAAATTTAACGAATTATTTAATATCCTGTTGACGAGCATATGTGACTATGCACGTAACGGGGGAAGACAACCCAAACCGGGATCCTTAAGGCAGGTTCCAAGCTGTTTGGGATGGTTGTTCCTGATAGGTTTAAAGGCTCTGTTAGCCTGAAGGTTAACTAAAAGATAAAACTAAAGCTACTATTCTGGTTAATTGGATCTATACTATCCCTATAAATTGTGCAAAGGAAATTAGTTAATATAATTACTATTTAATTAATATATTACAAACTAATTAAATATTAATCTACCTCAATCAATCTATAATACAAGAATGAAACAAGTTAATCGAATATTAGCAGGCAGTACAGATTACAAAAAAGATAGTATAAACACATGTACATTGATCATAAGATAAGAAAGTAACCTGAATGTGATATGCATATAAAGATCTGATTCCCTGGCTGTTTTTCATAAAATAATTTAAAAGAAACAACTATTAATCTGTTCTCGGTCTTATCCCAATCGGGAGCGAAGAGAATATTAACTTGTAATCAAATTCTGCTAATGGAACTACTGCATGAATACTCTTGAAAATACTAAAAGAAATTCAGACATTAACAAGACCACACAATAATCACAATATATCACATATGTTATGATGTCAATCATCAAGTTCACAACATGACATATCAGCAAAATCGAAACAGCGTAAGTCGATCACTATACATGATATATCTGCATGATTCTTTGAAGAAACCATATCAAACATAAATAATGTGGGAAAAACAACAAAACCAAGCGGTACCATGAACATATATGCAAAGTATAAATACTGTAATCATATATAAGTATCACCAGTTTAAAATACTGTAACTACTGACAGCAAACTGCCTCCAGTCACAGGAATATCAAACAATATTCTTGTCTTCTTCTTTCCCAAACTATCGACCCCCCTCGTTGGCTGATAATTCTGGTTCTTTTATGGGCGATGGACCATTAATTATTTCCTGAAATGTTGAGTCAATCCCTGCAAATCCTCTTGCTCCTTCATCGTGATCTGACCAAACAAACATTTTCGATCTTCGTTAAAACTGTATGGTGACTTCAAATGTGCCCGAAAACTAATGTATTTCCTTCTATTTTTAGTGAAAAATATGAACAATCTTGAACCCCTTGATAATTCTAAAGCGTGCTCTTCTTCAACGAACTGGCTATTACGCTTTCCATGATTCTGGTCTCTCCTCGGTATCTGCGCATGGAAAAACAAAAAACAAAAAAAATCTATTAAAAGAAAGAAGTGTGGACAGAATTTACTCATGAGAAAATAAACAGCTTAGCTAACCAATCATCTTTCCAGCTCGATCGATAAACATGTTGACAGTTTATTTTACTGGTATTTATGATCCTCACTATATGGTGAATCTCTCCATAATTGAAGTCGATCCTTCCTTGTAGAGAGCGATAAGGGTACCAAATTGGGCTCAGTATAATTGTTGGCAATGAATGGTGAGATCACAGAATAATTTGATCGTTATTCTCTATGTTTTGACCACAGTATCCTCCTTCGCGCAAGAGTTTTAACAAACTGGAACATATTCCTCATTTGCTGAGAGTATAACTTGCATAAGATCTATTCCAATAAGTCATTCTTTGACAGATAGAAAGTATGAAAGTATTTGGTTCTGTTATTTCCTCAATGCTGGCGATCTGGTGGAAATAATCTCAATGCGTTGGCATGAATCTAGCTGTGTTGGCGTTTTCAAAATGCATATAAATTTTTGAACCAAACATAACTAAATGTGAGAACATAATTTCAATCCACACGTGGCATTGAACTCCATAAATCAAAGTGGCGTTATTCCTTTCGGTTATTGCACATCAAAGTTTTGATGATATTCATCTTTGTGACAAATGGAATGATCTACCTTGAACTTGGAATGAAGCACCTTGACGTTGCAATTTCATGTCGTGACAGATTTAGGTTGAAGTGATCCAAGCCCCAATTGCCATTCCGTTTTTTGACGTTGAATTAATCATGATTTCCCTTTGGTAACGAACATGTAAATTCTTCATTATATGGTTGTTTTCCTTTTTTAAAATATGAAATACAAATCCCATAACCCATAGTATTAACCTCGACCTTTACATGCAATAATAAAGATGACATATGAAGCCCATCATAAATATCAAGATCAAATAATAAGGTTGTGTTATGAATAATTCGTAGATTGAACGAAAAGCCTTAGGAATATAATTCGAATGAACTTTGATAAGGTGCCAAAAATACAATAATCAACCTTCCAATTTCAAAACCTTATCAATATTTACGATAACAAAATCACATAATAAAATCAAATGATAAATATTTGAATGAGATTTCAAGATTAGGTTATGAAAAATTATTAACACTTATCCCTTGATTTTCAATGCAAATCCACTCAAAATAATAATTTCAAAGTAGTGATTTTGTCAAATAATCCATAGTTCGCAAAGGTTTTCTTAAAAAAAACATTGAATTTCATTGTTTCGGTAGCTTCTAGAATGTCACCATTTCAGTAGCTGTCAATTCTTTAGGCTTGCTATATGAAATTCAAACATTTCATCAAAACAAAATACAATTTTGTTTGATGAAATAATGTTTTTTTAAGGCTGTTGAGTAGAGGCACAACATATCCCTACAGTTCAGTTTGGTCAATCATATCATATCCATTCGATTCCTTTATTCAGGCTATATTAATTAGGCTTTTGCTAAAGGATGGCTGTAATAAGATCTCTACATGTGTATATCTGCTCAGTGTGGATAGGTACTGGCCACATTCTAGGATTTTTTGTATTTAGAGTTTTTAGCAGATATAGATATTTCAAATTTATTGATTTTTATATTTGTTGTCAGAGTGAGAGTCGCTTTTCCCCTCCCCAATTTGGTCGAACTATCATCAGGTAACTATTGTGTGCCTTCCATCTTCTATTCTTTTCATTATATGTGCACACATTTTTTCCAGGCCATTGTGCTTTATGATTAAGTACACCTAGAGGCTACATGTCTTGCATCCTAATGGTTTTTTTTTTCAGTCCTCGCAATATTCCATTTCTTACTATTTTTACCTGTTAATGCTTCAAAAGTTCGATGCTGGCATTACGTTGTTATTGCTCACTGCTCTTATACATGATTTCTCTTTCCTCTAATGCTGCTGCTGCACATAGGATCAAGACCTCTGACCATAATTGCGTGCACTGCATACTAGACAGTCTATTTGTTTTTTTAGTATAAATAATGACATTGTAATATAGGTAATGAATCATTCAAATAAACAATGGCCTGTCATTTTGGCAGAGCCTATGTAAAAAGAACTATAATTAATAGTTCTGAGATAAGGGTACTAAAACAATTTTGAGGTAAGATGTCATGGGTACTACTTTTAGCCCTTTATAGCTCACTTTAGTAGTTATGTCAAATGCACAAGATATAATACATGAGCCAATGTAGATTGATGCCCATGTTCAAATTGGGATTGTTTAATTAGTAATTATTAACCCCTCCTTCACCATTCCAAGAACTAGTCTTAGTCTTTAAACAGTGGAATCAAATATCCCATAAACTGTTAATTTTTCAATCCAATGTCAAACTCAGACCAAAAAATATGCTTGAGCATATGAAATCATCACCATGAACAATGACAACCATAATAAATCTGAATTTTTTTATAATGACTTTTCTCAGCTATTTGTGTAATGATATTCCATGTGGAGTAAGCTATCTTTAAATTCTTGGATTGGATGGTTCAGTAAATGGGCATGTGAAGGTTAAATCAGGGATCTTTCTTTTGGAATTTGCACTTGAATTTCCTCATTGAAAGGGAACAATGTCTTAACTAGTCTGTATGGTGTCCTGCCCATGTCCGCAGTTTTTGTAACTTTTTTATAATGTTTACATCAGTCTTGATTGAAGTGCTTTGGATTCAGTAAACAAAAAATAACTTACAGAATGTGCAAGCTAAGATGCCACTCCTATTGAATCAGCTAACACATGGTAATGTTTAGAAGAATTGCACATTTAATGTTGAGTAATGATTCATAGTCAATCTAATCTGTGCGAAGACCTCATGAGCAGGCAGTAGAAATACAGTCAACTGATCACAATCAAACTCTTCTACTCAATTTACATTGTTTTGGAACATCTTGAAGACAGAAAGCTTATGCCCCAAAGCCATGATAATTGAAGTTTGCTTATGCTGTTATTGAGCTATTTTGTAAGTGCTCATGCCTTTGGGATGGAAACATGGTGAGAACAGGTCTGAACAGAAACCCACATTTAATAAACGTTTGCATGATTGAAATGGACTTGACATTTTTTGGAAAACACATGATTGCATTTATATGCTGGGAAAGTACTCTTTGAAACAGGAAGACCGATTCTCATCTTTGCTCTCGAGGTTCTTCATTTCGCAGAAATGATGATGTGGTGACAGGAGCATAGAAATTATCTATTCCTCACCATATTACTACAGTCTGCTACAGGAGCTATTGGAGCTACATGCAACTACATTTAAATGAAATTAAATAGTAAAATGGTAGTACTGCAGTACTATGATCAATGGTCTGTTACACAAAACAAGTCATGCCTCATAATAGATAATCAATTTTATTTTAATAAGAAGATTGTTTTTTATGGTATCGATCATTCCTCATGGCCAGAGTGGAAGAAGAGTGTAGTGGGATTTCCATGATATGCTGAAATTCCATCCCAATTGAAGGAGAAGGCTCCAAGACCCAAGCCCTTGTATCTTGGACCAATTTGATTAGCTGTGATATTATGTGGCCATATCCAACAAACCCATCAGTTTGGAGTGAGAAACTGATATCTATATTTATATTTTCTGCATATCACGATAACAGTAAATATGAAGAACACACTATTATATGGATAAAAGATGATTTGCCTTTTACTTTCAAAGAAGCGATATGCATAGACTCTGATTTGTTAACCATTAAGAAGATGGCAAGATGCATTGCCTTTTTATGTTAAGATTAGAGATGGGCTTGATTTGTATATGCAAGGGTGGGTTTGATTTATGGATTACAAGAAATACAAATTAAGGATACAAAAATAGCTTTGTTGATTTCATACTACAATAGATCTCTGCCTTAGTTCTCCATAAGACCTTAAGTTTTTGAGCTCTAAGTATGTATTGACCTTGCCAACTTCCTATTCTGAATCTCTTTTTCAAGATTTGAAGGGGTCAAGCCACTATTGTGATCAACATAAAGGAAGCAATGGGCTTTTGGTTAAAATGCATGCATATTTTTGAAATTTGTATGCATCTTTATCTTCACCAGGCTGTGCTATCGGGTTTCTTTGCATTTGTTGCTATTTCTTCTTAGTTGTGTAACAATTTCAGGGACACTATTTTCTGTGCTTTATGTATTGTAAATGCTCCTATGGCACGGTTTTTTGGAATTTTTATTCTTGTACTTTCTTGTATTCTATAGTTAATTTAGCCTTATCTAACATGCCTGGTAGCTAGATATAGGCCTGGTATTACCTTTGTTAGAAGATGGAAAGATCTGTCTTGAAAATTGAGAGTTCCATTTTTTGCTGTAAATGTGGGAAAATACACAGCAGGCATTAGTTTGGTTATTACTTTCAATAAGACGTCAAGATGGATCTAATATGAGGTTTCATGCAGTACATTGATGTCAATAAACTTATAAAAGGGCGACCACTGGAAAATCTAGAGTTCATACAATGGTTAAAGAGATACTGTGATTAAGTAAATGGTGGAATCATGAATAGGTATCTTTTTTTCTGTTCTCTTTCCTGCTTTTTGGTTTTTTCTGGATTTTATGGCACTACAATAATGGGCATATTTGTTTACATGTTAGTGATACATTTGTTAATCAGTTTTTGATTCTGTGCCTTTTTAGTTACAATGCACTGGAACGAAGGGAGTTTTGCAAAGGTGGAAAAGAAGTTAACAAGAAAGCAGCTCCAGTAAACCCTTCAAGCAAGGGCAATGCACTGGGGTCTAAAACTGCCACAGTTGCTAGTTCTCGGTGAAATGATCCTCCAGTTCCAGTTGTGAATGTAGCTACTAAACATTCCAGGACAGGGTCAAATGCTGGATATGGGTTTGTACCCTTCCAAACAGCCTCAACTGAGCCACCATTTTGTGGGTCTGCAATGCCCAACACTGCATCTGCAAACGTAGCCCAAATTCAGGCTCTCAATGAGCAGGTAAAAAATATTACTCCATTTAAAGTCTCTTGATGTTTTTGTTTTTGTTATTCATATTTTCCTGTTGTTTTACCTCAGAAAGAATCTTGGTTCAGTCATGGTCCAATAATCACAGGATCCTTTTGTCAGGAGTTTTTCCAAAGGAACTAGAGCAACATGAACTTGGTCCAGGCTCTCATAGCAGTGAAGTTCTCATATTTTTTTATTTCTATGCTATTTGCTATTTAATTGAGGTATGCAGGTCACATAGTTGAAGCTCTCGGTAGACAATTTGGAGAAGGAAAGAGACTTTTACTTTGCAAAGCTCAGGGATATTGAAATACTTTGTCAAAATCTAGATGTTGAACAATTACCTGTAAGCACAAATTTTACTAGCCATATACAAACTTTTGTCTAGAAATGTTTTCTGCATGAGTTTAATGGAGTGACAAATATCGGATTTTGATACCTGTAATTTTGAACAGATAGTTGCAGCAATACAGAGGATTCTATATGCTGTTGATGATAGTCCAGCTATAATTGCTGAGGCACAAGCAATAATATACAAGTCATCCAATCCATCCGATGAAAATGATGACAACAAGGCAAGGAGAGAGATTAACAAACGTAAATTAGCAGGGACACCTGAGGTTGAAGATGCTACAAAGTCTAGTCTTTCCCCTAGACAGTGAAGGAACTCATGTGAAGAGTCTAACACCGTAGATATATACCAGAGTACTTCACCTTTGAAGATGCGTTAATCGGATGATAAAATAATTTCTTCTCTTATTCAATATTTGGAGGAATCCTATCAGCACTGGTATGATCTATGCAGAGAGACCTCTTGTTTCACTGATTGGAGCAGGGCTGCAAGGAATGGGCAAAATTGTGCTCTGAACAAACAGTTTGCCATGAGAAAATATTCTCTTATAATTGTGCTAGTACAATTGTAGTAATTGATGAGATTATTAGTATGATGACATGCCAATGCCAAATGGTTAACATGGTTTTGGGATACCTTCATGATGGTACCCTGTTATGGTCAGTTTTAGATGGATACCTTCAGTATTTTCAATGTTGCTTCTAGTTGGGTGTACCCTATTATGGTTAGTTTTAGATGACTGAGAGATTAGGTGTGAATGTCCTCACTCTTGTTTTTCAGGTTTCTTGACAGAGCAAGGCGTGTTTTCTAGTAGGCCCTTTCAGGTTTCTTGACAGAGCAGGGCGTTTCTTCCAATTCCAAGCCCTTTCTGAAATGTAATGGGTCTGGAATGGCAACTTTCAGGAGGCAATTTGCGAATTACTTAACAAGGTTGCATCTTCTCCCCATGCAAAGAAGATGGTATGCTTTAACAAACTGAAAAGGTCTTCCTGGAATAGAATGAGAAAATGTAATGAAGCTTATAGGCCACTCTTGTATATTCTTTGCCGTTGGTATCATGGAAAGTGAAATTAATTCTGTGATTGATTGTAGGCTTGGAAGAGGAGCTATGTTTGACTTTAGATAATAAGGATGTACAAGAATATGTACATGTGGAGAGAAATTCATTGTAGTTTTGGGCTGTGACTGGGTACAAGTGTTTTGAGATGCACATCTTGAATACCAGGCAAAGTAGATAATTCTTCAGAAGGTCTTTTTAATATTTTGTCTTGGGTTTTATTACTTTAATGCCACAAGAGTCCATCTAAATGTCTTTCATTGTATATATTACAGCTTCCAATTTCAGATCAATTGTTTTTGAATACTTCATTTATTTTTCCTGCTTGCAGCAGCACTCTTCAACTTGCTATGATGACTCCACTATCCAGGTACTACTCTTGGATCACGTTTTACTGTGATCCCAATTTTTTAACAAACAACTGGATGGATTCTGGGGTTCTCATATATATGATCAAGAACAATCTTTATATGATAAGAAACATGAAGAATCAGCTTATCAAATCTCTAAATCTTCCATTTTAATGGAGGATATCTCCTATGTTTTTCATCAGTTAAACATGGTGCATCCCTAATGTTTTTAATTGTTTAATGGATATGCCCGTTCTGGTCTAATGATTTGTCTTGTATTTTAGATGTTTTAGCAAAATGATTATGTAACTTTCTAATATCACATTGTTTCTTCATTAAGTACAAGAACAAATCATTTCCTATTGCGACAGGGGTCATGTAAGCATCTCACCCACCTCTTTCTTTGTGCTACAAGTACATATATACAAAATACCAGGTTTGTTCATGTACTGAATTTCCCTTGAGGACTATTTGAATCTCGTCTACTATTGCTGCTTAATTTTGGACCCTTTGAGCAATTGTTCATTTTTTCACCACAAAGTCTCATCAGTGGATTACTGATTCCTCCTCAATTCTTCATAGAAACTTGTTGATTTGTCTTTGTTGATAGAGAACCTATGACTACCTTGCCAAAAGACTAAAAAAACCATCTAAGAGATTCTGGCAGTGATGCATACAGGTTTGGAGATGGAAAAGATGGTTTGATTGCAGCATTGACTCTGACACATGCCACTCAGAATAATGCATATCCTTTGCTCCAAGGAGCTTATGTAATTGCGATTCAGGTCATCTTGTTAGAAGTGTTCCCAAAGAAAAACATCTCTGGTTTTTGTTGTTTATTTAAAGTCTATTGAAACTGCTTGGCTTTTAGCATTACATCTAACCATTTTAATCATAAACCTTTTGTCAGACATATTATTTGTTCAATGATTGAGCATGGATAGAGGGGTTCTAGTTGGTGTTCCATGCCTATGGGAATGACTATTATCTTTATTTAAGGTACAAAATACACTTGCCATTGATTTTATTGTTAATTAACAATCCTCTAGTACACTCCACTGCTAAAGAAGGATATTTTGTAATCATAGGCCTAGTGGCATAACTAGAGACAAATGCCAACCTGATGAAACCTAGGAAAGGCTAGTTGGTGGGAGCTATCTTCAATCAAGATTAGTCAAGTTATTGTAGTTTTTGCTACAAGAATGGGGAAATCTTTAGAGAGGTTGAAGTGTATGCCCTCATAATTGGATAAAACTATTCATAGATGATAGAATTTAGAACTTGTGAGTCCAAAGTGATTGGATGCTCATTGTAAGGCTAGCAAGAGGGCAAATGGATAAATTGCAAGAGAAGTAAATGACTCTTAACCGAGGCAAAATAAATTGCTAAGTTGTTTGAAGAATAATGTAGGAGCATGCCCCTTAAAACCATATTTACTAAGTTCGAATTTGAATTTAAATATGGATAGGTATGATATGGAAAAAATGTGTAAAAAATCTAGCATGGAATTTTTTTGAGTATTCGTCTAAATAATACAAATACATTTTTGGTGAATTTCATCCATAAAATTCAAAGTCAGTCTGGTTCAATTTGGTCAAAAACTCATTGACTTCACTGAATTGTAACTAAGGTGAATAATTCTGCTGATTGGAATTGACCTGAACCTCCAGTTTGGATGAATTTGGTAACTGTGCTTAAAACCATGCCAAGTTGGTCGATATGTTGACATTAATGTTTAGTTGTAGACAACTTAAGAGTGTGAGTCATATTAGAATGTTGTAAAAACTAGTAAACCCTATGACATGGGAGAATAAAAAAGCCATGGATCTAAGACTATGCAAAATAGAATACGAGTGAATGAAGAGAATCGAGTACACCATATGGATAGGACATCATTAGAGTATATTGTAAGGGAAGGTGTTGTATGTAAGAGATTTAAGGAACGTCTCAAGGTATATGCCATGGCACTTGGTGTAGAGGAATCTAACTAAATATGGAAAACTGGTGGAAAAGCCAAAGACAAGTGAATTTTATAAACACATGTACTCTATGTAATTAATTCATGGCCCTTTTATGAATTAGAGTGCTAGTTACTTGAATATATTTTATGCTTTGTTGATATTGTGTGACATGGTTATGCATAAGTTATATTAGAGCCATGGAGATGTGTGAGTGAGCAAGTTTGGCATGCTCCTATTTGTTTATGTTGTTTTTTACAGCTGTTGTGTAAAGCTAAGTGAAGGGCTTCTTGAGGCTAAGGGAAGCCATGTGAACTGAACCATGATAACATATCAGCATATGAATTAGTGAGCACGAGAATAGAGCCTTGTTGAAAATGAGTGAGGTGAGATTTGTATATGAAGTCTACTTGAGTGAGTGAGCAAGTTTGACATGCTCCTGTTTGTGTATGTTGTTTTAGCAACTGTTGTGAGAAGCTGAGTGAAGGGATTCTTCAGGCTATGTGAAGCCATGGGAGCTAAACCATGAAAGTATGAGAGTCATGAGAACATATAAATTAGTGAACATGAGAATGGAACTTTGTTGAAAACGAGAGAGGTGAGATCTGTATATGGAGTCTGCTTGAATGATGTTTTGTTTGCATAAGAACTAAGTTTTGAAGAACGATTATGTAGGATTGAGATGCTTGTTAGGTTGTGAGGATTGTTGGCCTTTGTGAGAGAGAACTTGAATGCACGCAGTGAATTTTTTATGAGGGTAGAGCTGTGGTAGTTTTGAGAGCATTTTGAATGAAGCTTTTTGTGTGTGTTATTCTTTCATAAAAAATTGCAGTTGTTCTCTACTTGTGGAGTTTATGAGCCCTTGGAATATTGAAAGTTGTCTTAAAATTACTTGCAAAGTGAGGAAGCTTTGGTTCAACTGTGAAAGAAGTAGAGCCAGGCTCTCCACTTAAGATTGTCTCTCTATGTAATATAAATGTTCAACTAATGCTAGTCAAAGTACTAAGAAATCTATGAGAGTATTATGTATACAAACTAGATTTTTAAAGCTATTTTGAGAAAAGTTGTTGAAGCTCTGAAACAAAGGAGCACTAAAATATGTGTGATTGTCGATGAAAGCATTTAAAAGTCTACTACAACTAAAAAGGCCTCTCAGCCTCTGGAGTTGGATATATATCCAGTGTCCACATCTTGAAGCAGTTACTTAAGTAGTTACACACTACTATTTGAGATTGGTACAAATAAACCCTTTCTTATTTGTTTTGACATCATGTGAGACATTTTAATTCCTAATAAAGTGATTTTCCTAAGGGCACCTATCAAGTGTCGCCCTTTCTTGTGTTTAGTTTTTTTTTCCCTTAGGTAGAAATATAAAGGGGTATAAAAAATGTAAATGAAAAAATGGATACATGCAATATATAGGGAAAATAGGGTTTTTTTTAAATCATCAAGGTATATTGGGAGGGGGTTAAAAAAATGATTTTGGGAGGTATTTTCCAATATTTTTTGAAAATAGGGGTATTGTTTCATATGCCACGAACGAACGTGCTATGGCATAGTTTCACTAAGTGAAGACCCCGTGCCTCAAACGATGAGGAATATGAAGAACTCAATTATTGACGAACCTCTTATCCATCTTATCATTTGGATAAGAAATGATGATTTCATGGATGAATAATATGATGAAGCAGAATGATCAAGAAGGAGTATACCCATGAAACAAACAAAAGATAAGTATTCAATTGTCATTTAATGATATTGTTTTGTTATGCATTTGATTATATTCAGTTGATGTGTTGTTTGCATGCATGTGATGGGTAAGTAGCTCTTGGTTCTATATCCATTGTTACTTATCTAGAATGAAACCTATTTGCTGACATATTGGATTAGTGCACAATCTCAATGATTTCATGGTAGACATGGAAGGCATATAGAAAGTTTCTATGAGATATGGATGAATGTTGTATTGGCTAAATAGTTGCATGATGCATAAGAATTTGTCGTTATGCATATGTAGTTCTAACCATGCAACTGGTGCATTTGAATTGTAGGAAAGGTCCTGTACAACCTCCTAAAAGAAAATAAGGATGAGACTTGTTCCGAAGAACAAGTGATGACAACTCAATAAACATGAATCTGAAGCTCCCAGGGTTAGAGACACCATGACGAAAGAAAGAGCTTCAGAGAACGGTAGATCCACCTCGAAGGATGAAGACCGCCATGGGTATGAGAGATAACTCAAGATGAAGAAAAGAATGCTATGAAAGAAGCTATAATCAAAGAATAACAGTTGATTATGGGGAATGATGTATACGATATGATTTCGAGACATAAAGGGAAGTACGTAGTATCTTCCATATGGATCTGCAAGAACAATTGTACAAAGCAAGAATCGTGATTTACCTCAGAAAGAATAGACTATGACATGACATACTCTATTGACCAGTATATATCAAGCATAGAATCACCTGTACATAATGAAGAATGAAGATAATACCCCACTTTAGGGGGAGTGACTATAGAAGATATCTGAGTTCGACATAGTACGACATGATGGACAACTTCCTGATGGATCGAGACTTTACCAAGAGTAAAGTGGGTTCCAACCTTCAAAGTTGAATGCAAAAGACTAGGATATGTTGATGATCTGATTGCATTGCATAGGTCGATTGCCACAAACAACTTTGCTAGCCAGAATTCTGGCACGAATTCGCACCTTCTGTGAGTTGATACTGTTGATGCAATACGCATGACCATCCCATTGTAACCCGAAGCACTCCTTCAGCTACTTTGAAAGCATTTTTTCTGTATCTCGTCCACAAATATATTGCACTGGGTCCTCCCCAGCCTTAGGCAACCCAGTAATGTTGGTAATCAAGTCGACAATAACCAGGATCGACGTAGTCAGCCAAAGCGTTCCTCCATGGAAGCATGCCAAAAGTTTCTTTACACATGCATGTGCTTCATTCAAACGGCCAAAGTGGGGCATATTTATGAGC
Source organism: Pseudotsuga menziesii (assembly GCA_001517045.1). Lineage (NCBI taxonomy): Eukaryota > Viridiplantae > Streptophyta > Pinopsida > Pinales > Pinaceae > Pseudotsuga > Pseudotsuga menziesii. The sequence continues at coordinate 149,340 of LPNX010372064.1, read as the reverse complement.
CCCAACAATCCAGATTTCTCTAAGCCACTAGCCCATGGCTTCAAAATTCGTTGAATGGGGACACCAGGTGCTGCCATAACAGACTCGTAGGGCTCGTTTCGGACATCTTTAAGCAACAATAAGTCATGGTTGTCGAACTTGAGCCTGATCAAAGTAGGGATGATATCTACGGAGCATGTCATCCCTTCTAGCAGTGGTGGCAACTTGGGTGGGTACTTCTGGTTTTTCGACAGCTACTGTGGCTTAGCGCCTGGATGCATGGGAGCAAAGTATCCCAAAATATCATTCACCGAGACACCTCGGGGCGCTGCAGACTCAACCGCTCCTGATCTCGATGTCCCTATTTGGGCAGTGCATTCTCCCCGCATTCACACAGAGGTGCGAGTTTTTTGCTTCTCAAGGGGTGTCAAACTGGGTCTCTGCGCCTGTCATTTCCTCTTTGGAATGGACAATGAACCCACTGGCATACTCATAACTTCCTCTTCTACAGCCATGGGCCAAAGAAGGGACTTGTATTCACTTGAAATGTCGATGGCGTTAAGTCTGCTCAGTATCCCTTACCCCTCAAATCCAGAAGATACACTTGACAGCATGAACTATGCTCAACACTGAGCTCAATACTCTGCACCAAACTCACCTTCGACTTCATCTCTCACAATTGTATAATTCCAACCAACACCTCCTACACAGTGTTTTATAATCACCTCTAACTCCAAGTCCATCATTACCAAATCTAACTGCACCATTATTGCCAAATCCATCGGTGATCTTATGCAGCTAACGGTCAGATCACCCATTAATGTGGGTCGCTTCAACAAGCGTCACCAACCAACTGGTTTAACTACCTACATTTATTACTTGATTTGACCATCTCGCAACTCAACGACTGTCGAGAATGTCGACCAACTACTGCCAACAACTGTATCTTCTTTGTGCAGCCTCGCTCCCAAGGCTCACCACTTTCTGCTGAACTCAGAAATGTTTTTTTTTAGCGCTTCAAGTGGTGTGCATCACCGACCCCATTCTATAGGGATTCAAGCGACTCCCATTAATGAGCATTAGTAACACGACACCATCTAATTGCTGCAACTACACAGTGCCTCCAGATGTAATAGGCTAAACAAGATAGGGACCTAGCCAGTGCATTTGTAATTTACTTGGATGTTTGATAAACTTACTATCATATAACAGCACCAAATCTCCTACCGTGAATTGTTTGTGCTTAATATGGTGATCATGCCATGCCTTCTGCCGATCTTTCACAACCTGTTGCTAAAATCCTGCAATGAAGCGATCCTCGTTGAGCTGAATCAGCTGCACAACCCGTGCTTCTAATTCCTTTGCATCTGCGATACCCGTTGCTACAGCAATGCACAAGCTGGGAACGGTGTACTCCATTGTCATGACTGCCTCTTGCCCATAAACCAACTTAAATGGTGTGTGACCTGTGAGCCATTTGCAGGTAGTACGATAGGTCCATAAAACTGCAGGAATTTTCAAATCCCAGTCACCGTGGTTGGTGTTACATACCTTGGTCAATGTTGTCTCCAAAATTTTGTTGAAGGCCTCAACAGTACCATTTGCCTACGGATGGTAGGGAGTACTTCACTTATGTTGTACCTGAAGCTCCTCAGTTAGCAATTTTATTGTTTGATTGACAAAGTGACTACCTTGGTCACTCATCAGGATTTGGGGACACCCAAAGGGCATCAAAATGTTCTAAAAAATGAACCACGCTACTGTCGTGGTGGTACAATCAACAACTGGTGCAGCCTCCACCCACCGATTCAGGTATTCAGTTGCAGTGATAATATAACGGGCGCTAGTGCGCTTACCTGGCGGATTGATAGGATCCACAAAGTCAACAGCCCATTTATCAAATGGTTGCAAAGTCACCTGCGGTACCAGTGGCATCTCGTCTCTTTGTGATGATTTACCAACCCATTGGCATACATCACAGCTCCTGGCATAGTCTGTGGTATCGTTATGCAACGTGGGCCACCAAATCCCAGCATGCAGCACCTTCCAAGTAGTGGCATGGCCTTCGCAGTGACCTCCCGCAACACCTGCATGTGCTTCCTCGAGAATGGGACCCTGTTCATGCGGTAAGATGCATCATCGCAATATCTCATCCGGTCCAAGTTTATAGAATTATCTTGCAATGAGTGCAAAATCGGAAGCTTTGATGACCATCTGCTTCTTCTGGCTAATCGACATATCTGCAAGGGCGAGGCCAGTACATAAAAAATGAACAATGGGGCCATAGTAATCATCTGCAATTTCAACTCTGAATAATGGTGCATCAGGTAGCCCATCATCAATATTAGTTGGTTCTTCACCATTCTCAATACATGACAGATCATCTGGGCTAGCGTTCAACTGTCCTGGATTTACCACTATTTCAAAATCAAATTCTTGGAACAAAAGCAGCCACCTGTAGATTCTCCCCCCCAACACAAGCTTATTTACTAGGTATTGCCAAGCTGAATGATCAGTGAACATCTTAAAGTGTCCACCCAACAAATAATGCCTAAATTTTTGTAGAGCATATACCATCGCCAGGCCTTCCCTTTCAGTCGTGGTGTAGTTTCGTACAACAAACGATAACTTCCTACTGGCATACGCTATGGGATGATCCAAGTCACCTTTGCCTGGTTACGTAAGAACAACCCCCTGCTCAGTAGAAGAGGCATCAACGTGTAGATGGAATTTCGTGTTTCGATTAGGAAAAACTAGTATGGGTGCAAAGGCCATCTTGGCCTTCAAATTGTCGAAGCTTCCTTGACATTCCTGAGTCCATTCAAATGCGGTATCTTTATTTAGTAGCTTCTCCATAGGAGCGGTAATCGCAACGTATCCCCTGATAAACTTGTGATAGTAGCGTGTGTGGCCCAGTGTTGCTCAGAGCATTTTTACATTCGTCGATGGTAGTAAACTGAGGATCAGTGCAATCTTTGCCAGATCTGCCAACAAACCTTCTTTACAAACAATGTGCCCAAGTAATATACCGAAGGGTACATAGAAAATACATTTTTGGAATTCAATGCAATCTGATGCTGTCGACACTGTTCCAGCATTAGTCGCAGATTGTCCAGGTGGTCTTTAGCGAAATCGTAGATGGTCCAGTCATCCATATAGATCTACAGGAACTTCTGAATAAAATCCTTAAAGACTGTGACAACGATGCTGGAGAATACGGTGGGGGAATTTTTCAGCCCAAATGGCATGACGGTATACTGGAAACAACCCCACTTTATGACAAATGTAGTCTTATGGCAATCCTCCTTCATGATCCGAATCTAGTGGTAGCCTGAAAAACCATCTATAAAAAAATATACCTCCTGGCCTCCTATGCCTTCTAGGACTTCATCTATGAAAGGGGTCGGGAATGGGTCGTGCATACATGCGTCATTCAATTTTCTTAGATCGACACAGATGCAGATTTCTCCAGTCTTCTTGTCTTGGACCACCATCAGGCTTATCCACTCTGATTCTTCTACCATCTCGATGATCCCAGCATCAAGCATCTGATCAAGCTTAGTTTTCATGTGATACTTATACTGCAGGTTCAGTCTATACGGCCTCTGGCGGACTAGCTTTGCATCTGGCTTGAGCAGAATCTTCATTTCTCCCAAATCACCCAGGATCCCCTTCATCTTAGAAAATCACGTGGGGAATAGATCTTGGAATTCATGCAGTAGATCTATGATTTTGGCTATCGTCTCTTCTCCCCAATAGTCCCCAACATTGGCAAATTTTCGGTTTTCTGTCGTCCCAATGTCAATTTTTCTAATGTGGAGCGGCTGGTTCATCGATTCTGTCGGCATGTAGGGAGCTACGACACTGTGACTTCCCTCAGACTCTGGTATATTAACATTCTGTAGCTCATCATCGCCTTCAGGTTCCCCAGACAAGTTGTAGCACATCATCATGGATTGTATGGAGCAATTTGCATGGGGATCAACCGTGTATGCGACAGGGGTGACTTTTAGTACTATGTCACGGACAATGTGTAAAGCATTACATACCTCAACATCAGCGTTGTGGAAGTTAAACGTCTGCACGAAGCGAACTGACAGCTTCTCCCAAGTGGTAACGGTTATGCGCAACTATGCTGCTACATACCAGGATCGTGGAATTTATTCGAGAGTATGAACAAAAGCATGAACCCACTCATCTCTGGGCCACGATGTCCATAATGTCTGACATTCTATCAAATGGCTGGCGGGGTCATTCTGTCCATCATATCTCCCAGCATGGTAAACCTCTACGTCACCAAAACAGACCATCATCAATCTCTGGCACTACTCCCAGTCGTGGATCCTCCGTTTGTGTGTCGCCCACCAACGGACCAAGGTAGCCTTTAGTGCTATGTCAAGAGCCAATATCCTTTGCGGTTCCAACACTTTCTTTTCAAATTCTTGAAATAACTCACAGAGTCCTGGCAGTTTTTCATAAATGGGAAACTCGACCATCTCACTTGCAACATGTTGGAGAGACTACATAATTAACCCACACTTCTGGAATGATACCTCATGCGACCGATTCTGCCAATTTTCAAGGGCATCATCAGAATCTAAGGACGCGGAACTTACATTGCACCATCCAAATTCACTGTCGACAGTGGGATGGATGTAGTCCTCAGAAATGTTGTATGCATGATCCCAAATTCTCCCAACTTCATCCTTCACTGGTTCAATACAGCGCCATCCTTCTTGAGGTTCCATAGGAGCAATGACCCTAACATCCTAGTTCTCAAATGTCATTACCCGGTTTTTGAAGTTGATAACTACCATGCTATCATTAGCCCACCCAATTCCTAATAGTGTTAGATAGGAACCACCATCCTCTACAACTTCTATCACATCAAAGTCAGCACGTGTTTTCATACCTTCAATGTCGACAACCAAATTTGAAACACGACCGATGGGCTGAACCTTCGCCTAGTTTGCTAACCGCAGCTGCACTAGTGACCATCCTAGTGTTGGCTTCCCCATCGATTGCCAAGTTTGCTTCATCAAAATGTTGACATCATATCCAAGGTCTAGAATGACTGAGTCAACCTCATAATCCCCAATCTGGATATTCATCCTCATTTCCTTGCCTATGTTTCTTTTTTGCAAGGAATTCACAGTGGAATCCTTCACTGTCTTATTCAGAAGGTGCAACAATGTCTCAATCTCATCAAGGGTGTCCGAGTCCCTTGCCAGCGATAGACAACTTTCAAAAAACTTACACAGAGTGCCATGTTGTCGTGATGGTCCTGTTTCTACAGGTGGGTCAAAAGCAAAAGGCATGTCAATAACTAGTATCTTACCCGGATTCCTTCCAATCGCCTACTCCGCTTCAAAGAAAGTGTCTTTTTCTGTTGCAATATCAAATGCAACCTTTTTCTTTCCATCAAGTCGAATAGGTTGTCGTGGTCCATCATCACCAGTTGTCGCACTAGCACGAGTGACAATCCCAACATCGGCATCCTTCATCCTAGGTTCTGCATGGATTGCTGCAATTGTCGATCCTTGATGCAAGTTCTGGGCTTGAGCTCCCGACTGATTCATAGATTGATTCATTGGTATATTCTGAGCCTAGGGTGGATTTTGAGTAGGAGTCTGATTCTACGGTGGGATCTGACCTTGCAGGGGTGGTTGATTCTACACTTGGAACAGAGGCTGGTTCTGATTCTAAGTGTTCTGCAACTGGGGAATATGGCTAGCCTGCCATTTCACAATTAACTGAGGACATGTTGAGGCCTGGAAATTCACAGGCAACAACAGCAAGGGATTCTCCCCAATCAACATTCCCAACTAGCCCGTTGACTGTTTGGTATAGGGAATCCGTCCGGTTTGCGGTCTGGCTACCGTAGGTCAAGTAACAAAAACAAAGGTTTTACCGGTTGCGGCGTGGTCCACCGTGTATTTTTTTATTTTTGACATAAGGATGATATGCATATGCCTAATTAACCATGCAGGGTGGTGAAGGATGCAGGGAGCAATCACAATGTGATGCGCAGGTTCTTACCTCTCGTCTTAGGCTCACAAGCATCAAGATCACGTATGCAGCAATGAAATAAACTAACTATCTATCTACCTATCTATCTACCTATCCCCGGGGAGCCAAATTGTAATTTATTTATGAGTAATGTGTATTATTCATGCATTATAAATAGAAATTACAGATAGCTGATATTCCTACATACAACACATGAACGATTAAAGATATTTCAACAATTAGATAGCCAATTGTTTTACGAACATCATACATTACTCATGGTGGTAATTCCACAAAATAAACCAGAAATCATTTAAACGAGAACATAGGTTCAGAGAGTTAGAACGATCTCACGGTTAATGGACAAAACTGGAAAAAAAAATAGTTCATCTTTCAACCATCCATAGCATAATATTTGGAAATGCCACTAATCTTTCTCCAACAGGCAAACCATATTTCTTTATTGCAAAGAGAAATAGTTCTTCTTACAATATCGCTTTCCAGTCTAACTAGGAAAAAAAGTCCCTTTTTCCCTCTAAGTCTTCTCTATTTATACAAAAGGGTGAGGCCGTTGTGTTATACACCAGATTAGCACCTCTCCGTCCGAGTGCCGACTTTCCCCATGTTGGTACACGAAAGGACACTTATGGATTGAGGTTTGCCCAGAACACTATAGCTTGGCTTATTATGAAATACATTCTGCCTCTATCCAGCCATTTACTTTTCCATTTTTTTCCATGTTGAGTTGTATTCGCGACCCTATATACTGACAACTCGCACATCAATCGCGAGTCTCCTTTAAAGCAAGTCACGAATCCCTGTATTCGCGGGTTGCTCTTCTATGTAGTCGCGTATCATCCGCGGGTTGCTCTACTGCATACCCGCGAATGGTTATCCTCAACATTTAAACATTAAAACATGCGTTAACTGGAGATTAGTTGTCTCATCTAACTGAATTTCCTTAACTGCTGTAACCTCTCTAACCTTCGAACTACCTTATTTCACCCATATAAATAGTGGTAGGAAAGGCCATGAGAAGGACTTGGATTATATGCATTGTTATGCTAGTGGAATTGGGACTCTCTTTGCCCACATCTTTGCCCTAGGAGCCTTTCCCTTGAGTTGCAGAGCTTGGAGGCTGAGTTCTTTGGAGAAGAGAAGCAGCAGAACTAGATCGAGGTTTCGTGAGGTGCCCAACCTGAAGAGAAGGTATACATGTACTTGCTTTCAGGATTAATAAAGATGTGATGTTCTTTTCCTTCCCAAATTATTGTTCAATGTGTGATTGAATTTATGTTTCTGATCATATGATGATGTTATTCAGATTGTTGTTTCATGTTTATTTGATTAACATTGCTTTATATATGGTCATAATGGTTTGAGGAAGGTATTACTTGTTTTGCAGGTCTCTTGGTGCAGGAGGAACAAGAGTTGGATTGAAGAGAAAGCTTGGACCAGCCTTCAGTTTATCAGGTGTGGACCTTTCTCATCTCTGAACTTGTTTATATTTACTTGCAGAACTATTTACATCTATCTTTTTACCCCAGTATGTTGATGGCCTCTTAAACCCTAGCCATAGGAACTTTCCTTTACAACAGAACTGGCGACTCCGCTGGGGACTAGATTTGTCTGTTTGGGGTTTTTCTCTTGTTTTCTTTCAGCTTTTGCATTGTTTCATGTCTTTCTTGCCACTTAGGAACACCTTATAAGTTTGATTGCATCCCTCCTCTGCCTTCTTAAGGCAGTTTGTTGACCTTTTCTAGGATTTTTATATCCATTCACTGGTTGTTCTTCTGAACAGTCATGAATACTAGTTTGAATTCGCGGGTTGCTGCACTGGACAGTCGCGTGTCATGCGCGAGTTTCCCTTATACACAGTCGCGAATGCCCCTAAAAACATGGTTTTTTCCTCTGTTTGTGAATTTTCTTCTATTTCTGGGCTGTTGGATAGGTTTTTTAGAGTCCTCTGTAGGTGCATGACTCCAGGGAGTTACTGTCATCCTTTTTGCTTGTTCTTTGTCTAGGTGGTAAGCCCTTTTGTAGCATTAGGGTGTGTTCTTTGCTCTTTCACCTGTTTGCTTGGTTTGATGTTTGGCCTGTGTTTCTGATCAGCCTCTGTTAGTGGCCTTTGCTTGATTTCAGAAGCTGGTTGGTGTTGACTTCCTTCTTCTTTTGATTGGTTAACTTCACTTTGCCAAACTTGTTGACTTGTCTCTTATGCAAGCCTGTCTTCCAAGTAGAGTTTATCCTAACTTTAGTTCAGTCTAAGGTCTGTTGGTGGTTGATTAGCAGAGATTCTTTTGCTTTGTTCTTGTTATCTGCATGCTTTTGTTTGTAGGTAGTTTTTCTTTTGTCTCTATAAAAGAAAATTAAAAAGAACTTGTTTTTGCTACTTGCTCCCCTACCTCTTTCTTTGGTTTGACCTTGTTTGACAAGGTACTGAGCAGCCTTTGTTTGTAGGTTTAGATTGATGCTTGGGACTTCTTGACCTTTTTTTATGTCAGTCTTTTTGCTCAGTTTCTTCATTCCAAAGTTGTTGGCTTGTTTACCTTTGTGAGCCTTCTTTGCAAAAGAGTTTTATATTCAACTTTAGGGAAACCTAGGGTTTGTTTTTGGGGTATAGAGTAGTTGCTTATTTACTTTGCTTACAGTATTTGCTTGCATTAGTTGATAGGCTGTTTTTTATTTTGCATTTATAAAAGAAAAATACAAAAATATAAGTTTTCTTTATGTGCATGTAGATTAGGTTTTAGTCTAAATTGCATTGCATTGCATCTTATTGTTTTCTGAAAATATAAAAAGATTTGATCTTTTTTTGGCTTTCAAGTTATTTGGAAATATAAAGAGAATAGTCTTTGATTTTTTGCATTTCTTTTCTCTTTGCTTAGTCATTTAGTTTCATTTTTTAGTCAAAACATCATCTCAGTTTCATGCCATTTACCTTTGACTAAAAACAGCCCTTAAAATAAACGATATAAATTTAAAATTTATTACTAAGTTTTATTTTATAGGGTCATACACCAACTAGCTTAGGCTAGACTTGTGGGTTAGGGTGTTTCAACTCCCCACAAGTGTTAAAATTTTAGACGTAGTTGGCCTATCACTAGGTAAATCCTTTTCTACATTGACTGTTTCTGGGAAGCTCCTCTCAAACGGGAGTTAAGCACTAGGCCGCGTGGAGAATTGGACAGAGGAGATAGCCCTTCGAATCCTTGTCAAAACGTAACCCAGGACTTTTACGCATATGAGGATTTTGTCCTAGACAGGATTTCGGGCTCAGCTACCCTGCTCATGCGTACGAGTTCGGCTGACGACTGTCCCCCCAGACTGTCAATTTAGTTAAGGTAGCCTTTAGTCTCTTTGACATCTAGGGTTCATACACAGGTAAACCAAAAGGTTATTTCTGGTTGACCTTGGACAGACTTGGAAGGTAACCCTTGTGGAAAGTGCAGGAGGGTGGTGGGTGATTCCTCCGCTTGTTCCTGAGAACCCCTCAAGGACGCCAAGTAACTGTCTATCAGCTTTCTTCTGGAAAGTACATCTTATACCTGTTTGTCTGTTTGGGCTTTAGGAATTTTTAGTGAGTGCTGTGTGGTCTGTCTGTACTTAGTGGGCCTTTAGGTGTCTTCTTTGTAATTTTTGTTGATCATCAACCTCAGACTTTGTCTCTTGTTTGAACTATGGCTAACACCCCTTTGAACACCAACCAGGAGATCCCCTTACCGGGAACTCCTTGTACTATTCCTCTCACAGGGAATGTTGGTGTTCCCTTGATGGCCACCCTGAATCTTCCGGGATTCACCCTAGGGCTACCGGTGTGGTTGTTTTCCACTCCAACTGTCCTGAATGCTCTTGATGCTTCTCAGCTAAGTTCTTTATATCAAGGGCATCAAAATACTGTCTCCCCTTCACATGTAGTCGGTTCTCCTCCTCCTTCTACCTCATGCGATGAAAGTTCTGATACTAGTAACCGGCAGTCTAAAAGGAGTAAAAGAAGGAGAAATAGGAAGAAAGCACATAAGCAAGGGGGCACTCGTTCAACCTCTGCAAGTCAAGTTGAACCTCATCATCCAACCTCTGTTGTTCAAGTCGGATCTATCCTTCAAACCTTTCCAGGTCATGTCGGATCTAGTCACTTAGACTCTGGTGTTCAAGCTGAGTGCAACCGTTCAACCTCTGGTTTTCAAGTTGAACCCTCACATCCAACCTCTGTTATTCAAGTTGGATCTATCCACCCAGCCTCTGTTGTTCATGTTGGGGGTACACACTCAACTGCTGCAAAGCAGATTGATCCTAACCATTCAACCTCTGTTGTTCATGTTGATGGTGCCCCTCCAACCATTGCAAGTCATGTTGGACCCAGTCTCTCAGCCTCTGCAAGTCATGCTGGGGGCAGTCTCTCAGTCTCTGCAGTGCATGTTGAAGACAACCCATCAACCACTGCGAGTCATGTTGACACTGTTGCAAAGACTATCCGTTCAAAACACAAGCCCAAGTTTCCTTGCAAGCTTTGTGAGGGAGACCACCTTACTTATAAATGCCCTTCTATTGAAGAGGTAAGAAGAGTTTGGGTTCATGGTCATCCTGTTTTTGAACATTCTAGAGTCTCTCAACAACCAACCTCTCTGAGTGAGGTTGGACCCAGTCACCTAGCCTCTGTTGTTCATGCTGGGGGAAAACTCTCATCCTATGCAAGTCATGTTGAGAGCAAACAGTCAGCCACTGCTAGTCATGTTGACACAGTTGAGAAAACTGGTCGTTTGAAGGGTAAACTTAAGTTCCCTTGTGTGCTATGCAAGTGAGATCATCTTACTCACTTGTGCCCTGCTATCCCGGAGGTACGGCGAGTGTGGTCCGAGACTCAAGATTTTCCTTCTCCTGAACACTCTATAGTTTCTCAACAACCTATTCAATCTTTGGTTGATCAAGTGGTCGAACAAATCTCAGATTTGGTCGATCCCACTCTTCTTTCGGAGAGTGTCCCTTTTGTGATTGAACCAATGCCATCTTTGGTCAATCCCACTCTCCCTACGGAGAGTGACTTTCATGAAGCGGTTGAATCGATGTCAGTATCGATCAATCCCACTCTTCCTTTGGAGAGTGAAGTGTCTACTAGTCACATTTTCTTCACTGCCAGTTCAGATCTTACTGAACAAAGGGGCACTGAACTTGTTTCGGATCAACCCCCACCAAGCCCTTGGATTGCTTCCTTTGATTGGGATAGCCTAGTTGAGCCGCCCCTTCCTTCTGTTGCACCTTTCCAGATAAAGGTCAAAGTTGAACCCTATACGATTGCTCATTGTATTGTTGATGAAGGAGCCTCAGTTAGTATTTTGTCTGCTCGTGCTTGGCGAGGTATGGGATCTCCCAGCCTTGTGTTGACTGCTAGTCAGTTACTAGCGTTTGATAGAAGAACTTGTGTAGCCTTGGGAATTCTTGCTCAAACACCTGTTACTTTGGGTGGGAAAACCGTCTTAGTTGACTTCATGGTGATAGAAGACCCCTTGGACTTTAATATGCTCCTTGGACGTGATTATGTCTATGCCATGCAAGCTGTGGTGTCAACATTCTTTCATGTGATGTACTTTAATCATGGTGAAGAAATTGTCACTATCGATCAGTTGGATTTTCTGGATCCGTCTCCTGACCCAACTATAGACCAAGTCTTTCCTTTATTGATTCCCAGTGTTTCTATAGACACCACCCCACCACAGGTGAACTATGTGGCCTCTTGTCCTTTGTCTTCAATTGCTTCTGAGAAGCATCCTCTGTTTTCATGCCTACCTTCTCGGGACTTGGTCCCAGCAGTTGATCGGGTGAGTCATCCTATACAGACTGTAGAGCCTTCTCTCTACTCTGTCGATCTATTTGAAAGTTTAGATATGTGTCCTATCTCAGATGATCTCCTTCCTTTGGATGAAGTCTTCCTAGAGTCTTTGATACAGTCTGATCTTCTCTTGGATGTTGGTTCAGTTGTGACTAAGTCTAACCTTGATTTGCCTAGTAAGCCTGATCTTTCTTCTTATGTTGGTCTTGTTGAGTCTTTTGACTTTTCCTTTGACCAGCAAGTCAGTGATCCTGATGAGTTTGATTTTTCTTATGAATTTTTCGACTCCTTGGATATTGAGTTTGTTCCTACTAACTCTCTTTCCCTTGTTGATTTTTTCTCTCTTTCTGAGGTTGATCTTATTGATTATAAATCCTTGAGCCTTGGTCCTATAGAATCTTCTTTGGTTGATTCTTCCTTGACTTTACCTTTTATAGAAGATAGCAAGGCCACATGTGTTTCTGCCAAAGTGACCCGCATCGGATCATTTCTTTGGAATATGATTCTGATGTTGTTGTTTCTTGGAGACATGATTCTTAGTTGGATTCACAACTGTTTACTGGCCTCACCTGGTTTTTCAAGTCGTAATTGCATTTGCATGTGCTCTGCTCGCGCTTATGAGCCTGATGCCGGCTTCCATGCTTTTAGCTCGTTGTATAAGCCCTCATCTTTGTTCTCATTATCGCCCAGCCTTGTATCATTTTGCCTTTGCAACTTGACACCCTTTACCTTGAGGAAACATTCCCCGAGTGTCCTTATCTTGCTAACTTTCCTTGCATTATGCATAGGTTTGTTCCTTGCGCTTGGAACTAGTTTCGCTTGCCTATGACACTCGTCTCCTCACAATTGAGCATTCTTTCTGCTCTCCTTCGAGCTCGTTAAAAACAGTAAGGAGGCTTCGAGTTTACTTTTCCGGACTCATTAAAACTTCACGGGAAAGGTTTATGAGTTTCTTTAGGCCCAGGTCTGACTCCTCAAAATAGACTTGACTACCGAGTAAACTTGTCCATTCAGGCTCGTTAAGAATATGTGAATGGGCATCCGCATTGGTGGTAGGTTATCTCTTTCTCGGACCATGCGGAATAATACGAGAAAGGATCACTCTCTTTTCTACTGAATTGAGAAGAGTATTCTTAGGCATAGGTTTATCTCTTTTCCGGACCTGAGGGACTAAACTTACGGAAAAGGAACCCCTCAGTATGAGCTTAGTTTTCTCTTTTTCGTGCTCTGGACCAAAACATGAAAAAGATTTCGAGTGTACTTTATGTCTTTGTCATGCTCGTTAAACCCTAAAGAACAAAGCATCGAGTTTATTGTTGTAAGCCCCATTTCTCATAATCAAATGGATCTTTCCGAGTGATCTTGCCTTCCTTCATACTGGTAAAACTCAGGCTGTATATGCTGCTTTTGAAGGAGCGTCGGGTAGGTGGTAATTTAACCTTTTTCGGACCTTCCTGACTAAGTACGAAAAAGGTGCGCCTTTTCTTCTTCGGAAGTTAAGAGAGTTCTTCTTTGGTATGTTTTATACTTTTTCAGCCTTAGGAGACTAAATTGTACAAAAAAGGACCCCCCTGGAGTCTTCTTTGGAGTTTTCAGACTCTCTAAACTATGAAAACACCGTCGAGCATGTACTAGTTCAGGCTCGTAAAATCCATGAATTAGTGCCTTATCAAGCATTCTTCTTTCTTTTCTTCAAGCTTGTCAAACAATGAAGATGGTCCCGAGTTTGATTTCTTGGACTCGTTAAACCTTTACAAGAAAGAAGGGAAGGGAAGTTTCATTCACATGTATGTTACACAATGGAAACATGTCTTGTTTCCTTGAACAAAGCACCGGTTTTGAGTCTATCAACAGTTGGGTCCTAGTCTTTTGACCTTATCCTGATTCAGAGTTTCTTACTCCTCCAGTTGGTCTCTTTTCCAATTATATGGGGAATCTGTTAATGTTTCCTACATTGCAGATTTGTTTCGTTGGTCTTTTTGTGTCGAAAGCTGCGTAAGTCACTTTTGTGTCGTGCTCACTATTCAAGGATTAAACCTTTGTCGGCCATTCTGCAGTTGCCTTGACCTTTTGTGTCAGCCATTCCCTGGTATCAGTTCATTACATCATGTCTTCAGCAGTCCTTTTTGTGACATTCAGTACCAAATCCAGATCCAATTAGTCTTTGACTTACCTCGTGTTGGATGATGAAGGATGCCTTAATGCGTTCCTTCCAACGGATCTCTTCCTATCGACTGCAACACATCTTGCTCTGGGAACGAGATTTAGAGTTTTATGACGGTACCTTGGGAATTGTTGTCCTCAATGACAATTTCCCTTGTTATTGGGTAGTGGGGATACCTTATTGTCTCCTACTCGATAGATTCTTCAAGTGTTCGACTTCAAGTCCTTGTAATCACACTTGTTAGAATGTACTTGGTACCTTGGGGACCATTTTCATTAATGGTGGTTTCCCTCGCGTTTGTTAACGGTTTTCATTATTGACCGGTAATCAAACGGCTTCCTCCATGTTCGACTTCAGCTCCTTTATTCGCATGGTTAGGATTTGTACCTTTTTTGGGCGGTTTGGATTGAAGACCTTGGGGTTGACAGTAGCATTGTCCTTTTGCTATTACCCAAGTTGCACAAGACCTTGTTATCCTTTATATGATATTTTGCTGAGACATAGATCCACCTTGTTCATTTGTGGCCATGACTCCTTTAGATTTGATATGGCGCCTTTTTGCATATTGAGCGACCATGATAGTTTCATCAGTTATACATATGTTGGATCCGCCTGTATCTTTATGGCGATGTTGTATATGGATGTATGTTCCAGAGATTAGTTTTTCTGACATTTATCTCTCTTTCAGGTACTTTCACTCGAGCCTTTTGATCTTGGATTCTCTGCTCTCTCTCCATACTCAGCTGTTTCCTTTATAATGTATTTCGGCTATCGTCTTCCCCTCTAACCTCACACATTAGGGGGCATCTGTTATACACCAGATTGGCACCTCTCCATCCGAGTGCCGACTTTCCCCATGTTGGTACACGAAAGGACACTTATGGATTGAGGTTTGCCCAGAACACTATAGCTTGGCTTATTATGAAATACATTCAGCCTCTATCCAGCCATTTACTTTTCCATTTTTTTCCATGTTGAGTTGTATTCGCAACCCTATATACTGACAACTCGTGCATCAATCGCGAGTCTCCTTTAAAGCAACTCGCGAATCCCTGTATTCGCGGGTTGCTCTTCTATGTAGTCGCGTATCATCCGTGGGTTGCTCTACTGCATACCCGCGAATGGTTATCCTCAACATTTAAACATTAAAACATGCATTAACTAGAGATTAGTTGTCTCATCTAACTGAATTTATTTAACTGCTGTAACCTCTCTAACCTTTGAACTACCTTATTTCACCCATATAAATAGTGGTAGGAAAGGCCATGAGAAGGACTTGGATTATATGCATTGTTATGCTGGTGGAATTGGGACTCTCTTTGCCCACATCTTTGCCCTAGGAGCCTTTCCCTTGAGTTGTAGAGCTTGGAGGCTGAGTTCTTTGGAGAAGAGAAGCAGCAGAACTAGATCGAGGTTTCGTGAGGTGCCCAACCTGAAGAGAAGGTATACTTGTACTTGCTTTCAGGATTAATAAAGATGTGATGTTCTTTTCCTTCCCAAATTATTGTTCAATGTGTGATTGAATTTATGTTTTTGATCATATGATGATGTTATTCAGATTGTTGTTTCATGTTTATTTGATTAACATTGCTTTATATATGGTCATAATGGTTTGAGGAAGGTATTACTTGTTTTGCAGGTCTCTTGGTGCAGGAGGAACAACAGTTGGATTGAAGAGAAAGCTTGGACCAGCCTTCAGTTTATCAGGTGTGGACCTTTCTCATCTCTGAACTTGTTTATATTTACTTGTAGAACTGTTTACATCTATCTTTTTACCCCAGTATGTTGATGGCCTCTTAAACCCTAGCCATAGGAACTTTCCTTTACAACACGTTGGGCTACCCAAAGTAACCTTTGGGCTTCCCAACTCCTTGCCTCCCCAAAATTCTCCTTTTCTTAAATTTTTTTTACAAAAAATGTTACAAATCACAAAATGACCAATCCTTCACAAGGAGGGTCCCACTTGGATGTCTAGAAACTTTTTCCATGCTGAAGCTTCAGTAGCAATGCCTTCAAAGGCACAAGGCTCCAAAAACTAAATATTGATTTCAAACTTCTCAGCCAGGTTATTTATAGCCTCAATCCTGGCTGCACTCAACCAAAGCTGGTCATCTAAAAGCTACACACTGACAGTTGAGTTGTCTACTTCATTCCTCATGATATGCTCATCCAGGGCTTTAATATGCTGCACCTTAGCTTCCTCCTCCTGGTATTTCTTCTGCAATAGCTCCACAAAGGCGTTGTGATCCGAGAAAGCATCTAGCCTCTGCTCTGCCTCTATCTGGCACCGGTTGTAGGTAATGAGAAGTCTTCTGAAAAACTCGGTGCATAATCCTTTTGTCTTTTTAACTGCCTTCTTGAAATCTTCAGCGGTATTGATGGCAAACTCCACTGGGTCATAATCCTACTTGAGGGCTTGATGGTCCTTTGACGGTAGTTCTGCTGGAGTTTCTTCGTCGTTTTCCAGCCTCACCATTCTAGAAGTCAAGACTTCAAGAACGTCCTGAGATCTATCCACGAAGTAGGAGGAGGTTTCCATGATTTCTTCTAAGTGGCCATCTATCTGTAGAACTTTGCACCTCTCCTCCTCTATAGCAGTCTGCAGCTGTAGCATCCTAGCTTTCTGTGCCAAGACATGCTCTTTGAATGGCTGGAGGTTGACCTGTTGTTCCCTTGCTTCCTCTAGAGCAGTTGTTAGGGAGGAAATCTGCTCCTGATGTTTCGTGTTCTGTTCTTGGGTGTGCAGCTCACTGGCCTGCAAGATGATATTTTGCTGCTCTTCTAGCTCTTCTACCTTTTGCAGCAGCTGCTCCTTCTCCATCTTCAGCTCTTGGTATTCTTTCTACACCTTCTCCAGGAATTCTTGTGTCATTTCTCTAATTTGGCTTTCTACTTGGAGGGCCTGCAATTCATCCTTAGAAGACTTCATCTCCCTCTGCATGTCTTCATACTTTCTTTTCAGCCTATTGCTTTCTTCCCTTTCTTTCCTCAAGGTGTCTTTCAACTGAGCAGAGGATTTCTTAGATAACTCTAAGTCAGTCATTACCTTGTCCATGTTATCCTCTGAGGCATGGATTAGCGCAGCTCCGACCCTCAGGGTGAATCTTGGGTCTCGGTCTGTTCCCAACACAACAGCCGTATCCGTTATCATTTTTCCTGGTAGACTTCCTGCCTCAACTTTCTTCTCTGTTCTCTTTACTATCCTCTTTGTTTCCCAATCATAGAAGACAGTGTTGAAGTCAGGGATTTCTTCTCCCTTTTTCTGAACAAAAGGAACTAGCTTGAGTGTGGGGACCACAGGTGTGCTGGTAGCAGGCACTTGTGGGTCCTGGACCTCTGGGTTTTCCGTATCCTAAGTCCGTCCTCCAGCTGTACCAGCGGCTGACTGTTCTATCTCTGTTTGTGTTAGTTTCAGCCTTTCTACTTCCTGCTTTTGTAGCTCCTCATCGAGCTTTCTCTTTGCTTCTTTTGCTTCTTTTCTAGTTGCTTCCTCTGCTTCTTTAGCTGCTTCCTTTGCTTTCTCAGCTACTTCTTGAGCAGCTCTTCTTTTCTCTTCCTCTTCGTTGTGGAGCCATCCTGCAGCTTCCTGTGCCAACCTCTGGGCTTCTTCTTTTCTTCTCTTTGCTTCTTCCTCAGCCTTAGCCTGTTCATCCCCCTTCCCACCTTTGGTGGTGATCTTTTTCCTTAATCTTCTCTTCAGTGCTGTCATGTTTGGGGCATTTCGGAAAATATATTCTTCCCTATCAAAATGGTGGGTATACTCAAAATGCACATTGTTTTCCTTGCAATGCTCGGCCAATTTACCTTGGGAGTTGTTTCTATGGTAGGGCATCTCCCCAAAATGGAATCTCTCCAGCTCCTCTATGAATTCATCAGCTTTTTCCACCCTAGTGAATCTGTAGCTCCAGCTTGAAGGGAAAAGGAGGGTACGTAGTCTTCTTATGTTCGAACAGAAAACTGCCTATTCCATCCAGGAACACTTGTATCACTGCCTCCTTGTGTATAATATAATCAGTTGCGTATTTGGGAAGTAGGGAAGGTGCTCTCGAACCTCCAAACATCCTGAAGTACAAGCCATTTTCAGTCAAGTAGTAGTATGCATATTCCTCTATCACTTGCAGGGCCTCCTCTGACATACAAACACACTCCTTCAGGAAAATGAGTGTATATAGAGGCATAAGGAAGTGTTCACAGACTTCTCTGTAATGGCTATGATATTTATGTGCCCACAATGGTTTGTAAGCAGCATAAACAGGCATTCTTTCCCTGTCCCAGATGCACCTAAGACCAGGGAAAGGCTGGTTGCATAATATACAGTCTATAAGTATTGAACTCATATAAAATTCATACCTTTTCTGGGACTCTCCTCCCAAGGCTGATGCCAAGCAAGCAGAAAGACTGTTTGAGACAAGGTTGGCCCAGTTGAAAATTGTCCCCTGGGTTGCAACATAAAAAATGATGGGTATCCATTCCAGTTTGAAAAACCTGCCATGAGCTCTTCCAAAGATTCTTTTGAGCATCAAGGCTATGAATCTGTATGGAGCCCTTGCAGTATCATATTCTCTTGTTACTCTGGTTCTGAAATGCTTTCCAGTCAACATCATTCTTTTCATGGTTTCTACCAAGTCCATTCTAATGTTGTTTAACCAAACATCAGATAAGAACACTTGGGATTCTGGAAAGTGGTAGGCCAGAGCTACATATCCGGGGCTGTATGCAGCATAGCCCTGTTTGTTAACATCTTCTAGAATCATTGTTGTGACATCTGCCTGAGGCAGAATCCATCCAATTACTTCAGAGCAGGGGAACAGCTTTGGTCTGGTGGCGACCTTCATCAGTGCAGATCTTTCAATGTTAGCATATATGGACTCTTCTTTCAATCCTATGTCAGGAACCTCTCTTCGGGTGATCAATCTATATATTTCCCCCCACTGGTATTCAGGTTCAACACCAAAAATGCACTTAGTGTCCTCGTATATGTATTCTGTCTTAGTGACAACTTCTACTTCTGGCTCTTCCTCGACCACATGGGCCTTCTTCTTTTGTCTCTTTGACATGGTGAGCTCTTCCTGCCATAAAATTGTAACATTAAGCCCTTTTGGCTGGGTGACCAACTTGCATACATCAATGTGCAGCGTGCCATTTCTTCTATGTTTAACATGATAGCAATCAGTCAATGAAGCAAATATATGCATGTATAGCCTGAAATGGTCCTAACTAACAGAACTATTGAAACATGATGCGCATTATTCAATGACTTTGTCTAAGCTAGCATGATGGAAAATAGTTATATGCAAATATGCAAGCTACCATTGCTTTCAATACCAACAATTCTACCAATATAATCGGGCGAAAAACATCTATATTAACATGACTAAAGCTTCCGCTCTATGTGGGTGCCATTATCAAATCACTGCGAGGAAAAACAGAACCACTACGCAAGTCTCTAAGGTGCGCCTGATCAAAGAAAAAAACCCCTGTGCAAAACTACGGTAAAGAACTGTGCGTCACGGTACACCCTCTTCCCCAGCCTAGGTTCGAGACTGAGCATGAGTTTGGTTGCATGGGACCGCGGAGGAAAAACAGTTGTGGTTTAAAGATATGGGTAGCACCAAACGGGGAAAACAGCCCAAACCTCAGAGAGAAAAGTGGCGGAAACCTACTTCTATCCATCATCAATATGCAGGGCGGTCTGGCACAGACAGCATAACGACCGTCTACGCCAAAACCCCTCAATCTCTGCACGCAGGGGTCGCACCACAACGACAGTGGGGAAAACTATTATGCGGGTTAAAATAACCCCCCCCCCCCCCCCCCGGAAAATAGCTATGCCACAAAGAACCACAATATATACATGCAATCATGGGGAAAGAAACGGCCACAACACCTAACCGTGGAAAAAAAAACCACCAAACGCTCAACGGAACGGGAGTAAAATCTGAATTGGAAGACAAACTCTTAACACATCGGCACAGGTTAGCACTTCTCTTATCCGGAACGGCGGAACCGAAAGTATCTCTCCGTCCGCAACATCGGGGTCTGAGGCGGAAAAGAAACGGCTAAACATCGGAAGGTTAATGACCTCGGCAGCCGCAACGGCAGAAACGAAACAGCTTTCACAGCCACAACGGAGGAAGCCCGAGACTTACAGGGTCGACAAGGATAGATAAGTGGGAATCAAAACCAAACAGCAATCGAAAGATTTAACGGTTCGCCATCTGCAACGGCGAAGGAAATAATCACAAAAACTTCTAATGCAAAACCAAAAAGCATCTGACGTAAAAACCAACGTAGCGGACAAAAATTCGAAATCACGACTTGATATTTTTCCGCAACGACGGGGAAAGAAATGGCAAGTTCTTCCGATTCGAACAAGCTGAAAATGCATCCAAAGGAAACGATAAAGTCTGATCAAACATTAGATTGCTCCAAGCATCAAAAGAATTGGTAGGTCAATCCCAGCACTTAGAAATTCTTTATTGAATTAAATCAAGGAAAAAGAACTAAATCAAACAAAAGGAGGGTCCTAAATTTTTTTAGAATTTTGGGAAATTGTTGCAGCTGCAACAGGACAATTCTCGACGTTATGATTACTGGTTACACAATATGTACACTGCGCATGAGGACATTCTCTCTGATAGTGCCCTAATATCCCACATGTTTAACACTGAATGGATTCGTGACCTCAGCCGCTTCCTCGACCAAAGCCTCTGTCGCAGCCCCTAAAGCCTCCACGGAATCCTCCTCAGGTTCCTCCCTATTTGAACTACAGTTGAGCCAGCTGCTGCTGTGGAAGTTGCTGCTGAACATATTGCGCATCTTGTGGCTTATTATATTGTGGTCGCTACACATGGCTATACTGTGCTTATATGACTCTTTGTGGCTGGGGTGCAAACTGCAGCTGAGGTTACACAGGGACGAACTATAATGGAAGCGGTGGTGTGTACAGTACCTGTACTGCTGGATGCATTACTTGCGGTGGTGCTTGCACTGTCCAGGGTTCCTCCCTTTTCACAAAGTATGAATCGTATGTCCTTTCTTGGAACAAATCATAAGTGCGGCAGTTCGTGTCGTCATGTACAAATGACTGACATAATGTACAGTACAAGTTCTTTGCTTTGGTAACCATCTTCTGCATGTAATCACAATTCTCATGTCGATGCCCATAGACCTGGTAGATACGACACCATGGTGCACCAACACTACTCAACGGATAAGGGGCTCCTAATAGAAAATAATTTCAAAATGTAGGACATGTATCCTTGACATGTCCGCCTGCATGGCACCAGGTACACCAAAGATCATCATGATCCTCCTTGGCCCTTTTGATGTCTTACAACTGCAGGGTTAGATTGGCTAGCTGCACCTGAATTTGATTCATTCCAATAGCAATTTCTCCTACTTGTGATGCTTCCAGTTTCATCACGGTCTCCAGAGCCTCTCTCTGTGCCACAATCTTTTGCTACATTAATGGTTGTCGAATATGCGGGACGAGCGCTACAATAATCCATTCTTTGTGTTGAACATCGCTCATCTAAAAACTGACTCGAGCCAACAATGTCTTAAATTGCTGATCAAAATCCCAAATCGTTTCATTGGGGAATTTATTTATCTCTTTCAGTTCAGTAATGTACTGAGCTTCGGACTTTGGCTTCTTAAATTCCTCAAATAGCCCTATCTTGATCTCATCCAATGTTTTTACAGTACCTCCATGAGGAACTCATGTGAATATCATAAACCATTCCAATGCACAGCCCCTCAGAGTAGTGTCTAGCTGACTTTTCTTGACATCATCATCGGCGGTTTGTCGAGCAGTCCAGATAGCTTCACATAAGAACCAATACTGTTCTGGATCATCAGTGCCATTTCCATTGAATATCGGTAACTTCATCTCGTCGCCTGCCATCCTGGGCCTTCTTCCTCCTGCTAGTGCTCTATTACTATACTATTGTGACACGTTGGGCAAGTCAACGTAGAATGTGCGTTCCTTCCTTGTGGTGCAGTAGTGCGCAGAGGGGTAGGCATGCTACTGCTGGGGTTCAATCCTATTGTTCTTCTGGGTGTAGCCTAGGCTTGTATCTCCTCGTCGTCAGAAAAATGTCACTTCATCTCATGTGGTTGTTCTTCACAGTATTACACTTTGACTTCAAGAGGACCTTCTCCTGTCCTCTACCTCTTTTCTTGAAACCTTGCTCCTCCCCTCGTACAACCACTTGTTTCTTCAACGACCTTTATATTCTCACCAGAACTCATGCCCATCTACCCCTTATTTCCTTATGCATTTCCCCCCTTTCGGTCATAGTGCCTATATCCCCCGCACACCAGAGGCCCACTACTCTTGGTCCATCTTTAGGATACCTTTTTCATAGACTAGTTGCTTAATCGATAGCTGTAGCGACAATAAGAACCGACCACGAGGTCCATTGAAAATTTTCCTTTCTGCTTCACTGAATGATTTATTAGTATCAACAGCAAATTCAGTGATGTATCCCTCTAAGATACTATCCAACCATACCTCAACTGCTCACTATGCCTTGTTGCTAGTTTCTTGCAACGCGTGGATCAATTCTAAGGTCCGGGATTTTGGCTCTCCTCCTTGGAAATTCATCTTCTGCTTAGCAAATTTACTCAACCATTCCTGCAAGAGTACTGGAAATTCATAAAAGTACCACTCATTAGGACCATCATGGATATATCTAGCCATCCATTGACTTGCCGAGAATTTTGGGTTCTGGTTTTTAGGTCCAACAAATTCCCGCAACTTCTGATCAAACCAATCCTCGATCTCTGATCAAGTTGGATGCCAGAACATATCCCCCTCCTAGTTGCAACTTGTTCCAGGCAACAGAATCATTTGTTGGCGCAACCCACCAACAAAGCCTCGTCGACAGGGGTTCTAGCTCTATCGAGGTCCCGCAGCGCGATCTCCTTGAGCACCGGCCTGAATAGGTTTTACCCTGCCTAGCAATGTCTGTGAAGTAGACGAGGTTTCACCCAAGGCGTTTAAGGGAGATCTGTCAAAACCGAGTTTCTGACAGTGGGGAAGGAGGACACGGGGATCCGACTCGGGGGAACCATGACCTATGCGATCACCCTATCTTATCACAACATTAATCATGAAACATCATACCGCATTCAATAGTCATAGAGATTTAACAGATCACATTAACAAAGCAAGGAGAAACTAATTCACATCATTGTATCAGAAGCATAATCATAGCGTCATAACAGATCTACATAAACCGCATTGCATTATAACAAAAAGCGGTACTGTCGCATCATAACAGACAACAGATAGAGATTGAACCATACTCAGCACATCTTATATTAATCTTGCACAAACGTGCCACGTTACACAATCCTTCTCCAAAACCAGAGAGTGCATCAAAATAAACCCAGACAAGATCGCAGTCAAGATAGAACAATCTCTAGCTCAGAGTGTGCCAGTCGCAATGCCAAAATCATGTATGTTTATCATTACAAAAATGGATCTATAAATAGGCTTACGCCTTCACCGCAAGGGTCCACTATTAAATTTCTAACAGCTACTGACCTATTACAACAAAATTAGGCCCACATATACATAAAATATTCAAAAAGTGGTTACTTCTCCACTTATCGTGCTAAACGGCCCTTGCACAATGCCGCACAAGCTTGCGTAGCTGCAGCAACGCTGCGCAACTCACTCACCCCAACCCCTTGCCAACATGCCCCCAACACAATTTTGTGGCTCGTCCTTGAGACACGTGCTTTATATCTTCTGCTTTATATCCATATACTTTATAGTTAATACATATAGAAAATGTGTTGCTGCCAGCAATCAAAGCTTATAAGTCTTTAACAAGTTTATGGTTTTCTTGTAGGCATTATGGCGACTCATGACAGTGACCAAGCGAATGCATGAAGAAGAGTTGTATATGCACAGAACAGAGATAAAAACAACAAGAGACAACATCTTCTTTACAGAGATGCTCATCTACCTATGGATATGTCTTCTTCAATTTCTCTTGGCCAACCTTTCGGCAGACCTTCATTTCTATCGCCTATGCTAAATTCATCAAACACCCACCTTGATGATGCACATCATTGATTTCGCAAGAAAATGGACCAACTAGCTAATAAGCATGTCTGCTCAATTTGCAAAGAATGTTACCCTGGTATTGTAACGAAAAAGTTCCATGGTGCATACACTTGTTCTCATTCTATTCTAGAACGAAAAGGCCATCGCTTTTCATTGGAAAACAATATGGACTTAGACATCCAACCACCTTTCCTTGTAGTACTTACACAAGTTGAAGAAATGCTCATTAGTCGTGCTAACCCAATATTTCAAGTCACACCATCTCATGGTGGTCAATATAAATATTTCATCCATATTATCTGCTTCCCCCAAGAGATTTCCAATATTTCCACATACCTACCCCATTTAATATCAGAACTTGACATCCTTGTTGTTCGCAAATGCAACTCTACAAACAATCCATATGAACTGTTTGTTAGTCGAACACGTGTTATTGCTTCCCTTCAATACAAAATGGAAAATGACCCATACTACAAGGATGTACAAGTCAAACCAATTGCATTAGCTTCTTTGCCTCTTATTTCAATAGACATTTCACCTTTGATTCCACATTTTGAAAGAAATGATACATTATCTCATCAGCAAATCTTGTCCTGTACAGTTGAACCACCAAATTCATTTGAACCCTGTAAATTAGAATCCTCCTCATTTATTTCAACACAAACTAATGCTAGAACTAAGGTTGAAGAAATTAGACAGTTGTTACACATACCAAATATCCCACTACCCCCCACCCCCTATAGGCATCTCCCCTATCAATGAGTACAACACATAAGGCATTATTTCCATGGATTTTCCAACCTTGTTCCCCACAGGTACAGTAATGCTTAAACAACCACGCATTCATGAAGTTGATATGCACGAATATGCACTTCACCTCATTCATTATCATGACAACAGATTTGGCCAACATCCTCACTTCTGCTACTACATATACAATCTAATTATGTGTCATTGGAGTATTGCTACTACCTCTATTTTTGTCAAAATTAATCTTGAAGATACACTACCTCCCACAATAGTTGAGCTTATTAACCAATTGCAAGACATGCCTAATGACAAAATTGGTGACCGGGTCCCAAGGTTTGGTTCTTCATTACGACGTGGAACATGCTCGTATTGGAACAAAAGTAGAGATGAACTCACAAATATGATCAATCAACAAGGTACATCAACGTTATTCTTCACCCTTCGTGCAGCTGACACAAAATGGCCATATTTGCATGCTATAATGTCTGCTAGAAGTCCTATCGGTTTAGCTCAAGACTATCAATGGAATATTCACAACATCATATCAAATCCACATATTACATCATAATACATGCACAATAGATTCAAAACATTCCTTCAATAGGTGCTTCAAAAAGGTTTTCATATAACGGATTCTTGGTGCATGTACTCTACCATCTCTTCCTTCTTATTCTTCTCTTTGTCTTTCTCACTTTATACAATTCATTTCTAATATATTGTTTTTCCTACCGTGTAGGTATGAATGGAAGCATAGAGTATCCACACACATTCATGGTTTTATTTTGTTG
>LPNX010372064.1:96589-123285 GCA_001517045.1 Pseudotsuga menziesii | reverse complement strand
CCATCCATCAGGATATTGGAACAACAACTTCTGAAATTATTTCTCATTGGCATCACATTAAAGGCACATATGTTGTGTGGCACGTTGAATGTGCACAAGAAGAACACTCTACACCTCTATCTGATGATTCAAACTCCTATAATGTTACCTTTCCATTACCCCATAACATCGATGAATGGGAACTTCTCTCTCAAATGTGACCAGAAAACAACATCTAGATTGATGACCTTGAAATGCTTGGACATCATGACTTTGACAAAAATCACAATTGGACACAAAAATATAACCACCCATATGCATGAGACAAATACATCATTCATTGACCTCAATCGCTTGTCCACCCAACTACATGAAGACGCATCGCCATTGTCCAATTTACATGATTCCTTGTCTCCCACACAATGCATAGCCTTTGATCTTGTCATTTCCCATTGTATAAACACTACACCTGCTCAACCACTCAAAACGGTTATTCAAGGTACTGCAGGCACCAGGAAATCTTACCTCATATCTTGCTTGAAATCTACACTCCAAATTGCATGTGAACAACTACCTCCCCACTTCTTCTCCTTTCTCCAACTGGTGTTGATGCTTTTAACATACATGCATCTACAATACATTCTACTTTTCGAATACCCATTAGTGAAATTCACCCCCTTGAAGGTCAATCCCTTTCAAAACATCAAGAAGAACTCCGCCATATTTGCTATATTCTCATAGATGAAATGAGCTTTATTGGCCCAAAAATGTTAACTCAAATTGATGCACAATTATGTCAGGATTTCCCCTCGCTTTGTACAATCCCATTTGGTGGTTGTTCCATAATCCTTCTTGGTGACTTCGGACAATTGCCTCCTATAAAGAATATCCCTATGTATGCAGGCTCATCCATTGGAACTGCTCTTTGGCATAAATTTGATAATTTTATCATGCTCAAAATGATTTTCTGACAACAAGGAAATAACCCTTCTCAAACTGCCTTTCGCCAACTCTTGCTAAACCTTCGAAATGCAACACCAACTATTGAAGACTGGGCACTCCTAATGACAAGCACAACCTCATGCCTTTCACATGTGGAAAATTGTTCATTTCAATAATCTATCCACTTGTATCACACAAATAGCTATGTTGCACTGCACAACAAACACATGTTGAAACAACTTAATATGCCAATTGCACATTGCTTTGCAAAACAAACGAACAAACATTCCCACCAATCCACTGATGACAAACAATTTCCATTGAAGTTCCTTCTTGCTATTGGTCAACAAATCATGTTAACTTCTAATTTATGGGTTCAAACAGGACTTGTTAACGGCTCACTTGGAAAAGTCATTGACATTGCCTACAACTCCAGTGAACAACCTCCTACCTTACCATCCTTTTTTGTTGTCGAATTCCTCCATTACAAAGGACCCTTATGGGATGCTTCTAATCCCACTTATGTTCCAATATCTCCCCTAACAAGAGGATCCTATAGGAAACTACCACTTCGTATGGCATGGGGTTTAACAATTCATAAAGCCCAAGGTATGACCCTACAAAATGTAACAATAGGTATTGAAAACATTGATAGACAAGGGCTTACATTCACTGCAATATCAAGAGTTACATATCTTTAAGGCCTTCGCATTTCTCCACCTTTCTCTTTTTCCAGATACTCTCGAATGCAAGACAATCCATATGTCCAACGTAGGAAACAAGAGGAAAGCTTACTTGCTTCAAAGTCTTTAACACCAAATTGTGGTTGAAGCTTCTCTTTGTTTTTATATAGATGTACTGCTTTTCTTTGGTCACTTGTTGATGTAAGATATCTGCTTTTGTTTCAAGAAAGATCCAAGAAATTTCTAAATAATTGGGTTCTAGACTAAAACTGTCTCAGAAAACTGAGACACTGACTGTGAAATTTTTTAGGTAGGACAATTATGATATATAATCGATAACAAAAAAATAATTCCTCAACGTATAAAAAATATAGATCAACTCTTATTTCCTTAAATGAACTTTAAATAAAACTCAACAATAACAATTGCAATGCTTTATCTAAATAATTATATGAATACAAAACTATCCTATGAAGGCATACTAATTGACAAATTAGTATTAGGAACCAATAACCATTCATCAGTTGCAGTAAAAGAGTATGTAAATTAAATAAATACATTTTTTCAATGTACATTTCATATGTCAAAATTGTAATGCAAAATCAGTACATAAATCAACACATTTAATACATCATCAACCTATGATCATTATACCACAAATATAGAAGAATAACTCAAAATCAATGAAACAAATTTAATAAATAACCATAGAACATAACATAAGTAAAGAATTATTTTATTCAATTGCAAAACATTACAATGTTTCCAAAACTACAGAGCTTTCCTGATATGTCTTTCGTTGTCCTCCTCCAGTAATGGTCATTGCAAAGGCATTCTTTAGGGCTTGTATGGTAAATTTCCCACTTGATTGGGTCGATATATGGCATGAAACCAAGTTTGGATGATTGAAAAAGATAAAAGTAAAAGGGGTTTGATTTCTTAACATACAAATATGCAGGCTAAGATCAGTCTCCACAGCCAACTTCAAATAAATCTCAAACCAAATATTGTATAAGGTTTATCCATAAGCTAAGAAATATTCAATACATCCAAGAGGTAATACTAATTAACAAATTAGTATCAAAGATCATTTACTAATCATCAGCACCATAATAAATCACATAAATCAAACAAAAACATTCGTTTAAAATATATGAAATACTTCAACATGTAGTCCCCAAAAAATTCATCTCCCCTACTTGGGAAATCTTTCCCTTTAAATTATATTACAAAGTGTTACAACAAAAGAAAATTCCCAACATGTGGGATTACAAGATCAAATAGTTTAAGTTGGAATGCCACCTGGCATCTAAGTCCATCAAGAAATCAGTGTTCTGAGATTTAGCCTGTTCCAGATGTATTTGTGCCCTCAAAATCTTAGACGTGGTCTTCCTCTTCTTCAGTGTTTTCCATTTACCAACATAAACCTATATCCTAACTATAGCAGAATTAGGTGTCTCAATCCACCTCGTGATCTCCTGCAAGTTAAAATGGATGAAACCCTAAATTTGCTCCTTGGATGCATCAAAATATCATTCAAATTCATCTAATTTTAGCTTGGGGGAAGGTGCTTCTTTGATCGATTCTAACATAGGAAACCCTAAAAAACCAAGTAAAACCTATGAAGTTGTCCACCTATGCTTTCATGCTTCATAGAAATCTTGGATGATGCTTCCTGCTACATCGCAGAGGCTTCCCCAAGTTTCAATTGTCACTCCAATTTTTTTAGCCCGAACTTTATCCATGATTGGCATATCCTTTGGTCTGTCTCTGATATGTGTTTTCCATCCAATCACATCTTCTAACACCTTAATTGCTATAGTTTTTCGAGTATGATGATCCTACAGGACATCCGACTATTCTTCAAATGATTCGTACAGTTCATGTATTTCAAACAACCCTGTATACAAGCTAATCATGGATTGATGATACTGCTCATTTACCCTACAAGACAACTGTTTAAATTCTTCAATTGTTAATGTTGAAAATGATGAGGCAGGTGAAGATATATGTAATTCTTTGAGTTGTTTCTCTAGGGTAGCATTGTGATTAGCATGTTCCTTGTTCAGGACCTTTGATTTCTCAAGCTAATGCTTGAGACTGTCGATTTTCTTCTCTGAATGTCTCTGTTTATCTTGATGCTCTTGTTTAAGGAGCTCAATATCCTTAAGGTGACGGGCCTCAGTTGCTTCCATGTCATTTCTTGATTTTTGTAGTTCTTGTTCCTTGCTGAGTAGATCATTAGTCAGCTAGGACATTGAGTTATAGTAATCCCCTGCAAAAACTCCCATAGCAGCTGTTGTGTCTAATGCTCCTTGCTTTTCATTAGGGGCATCAGTTCTCCAAACAATTTAATCAAAGGCAGGCACATTTTGAGTGTGCCTTCTCTTGTCCCCTTCGAACCTTTCTTCAAAATGGCCTTGTCCTTCTTGCTTCAAAAATATTTCCCTAAGGAAACAACTGCATCTTCTCCAAAATCTTCCATGTCTTCTGTAGCTGAAAGGGCTTCTTTTTGGGTTGAGGTTGATGACTGGGGTTCTGATTGTGAGACTGGGATTTCTACATCAAGGGGAGAAATGTCCAAGGTGGAAGTAGGGAATATAGATACGAGGAAAGTAGAATAAGTGGGAATAGGGGTTTGAGTTTGTGAAGAAGGGATAGTAGATATATAAGGGGTTTCCACTCAGGAAAAAGGGATACTAGAAGATGTGGTGGGAGTCTGAGGTGTATGGGGGATTGATGAAACACGTGGGGAAGGAGGGGGGGTATCACTGGGAAATTCTATCGATAATAATGGATCTCTAGAAGTGTCCTCAAGAATAGGATTTAAATCCACATGGGAAAAAGAGGACTGGGGAAATAAAACATGTAAAATATCTCCTGAAAAGTGTGAATCAGGGACAGAATATGTCCTGAAGGTATAGATATTGATAGGGCAAGTGGGGTTTCCAGTCTCCTCCTCTATATCATTATCAATTTGATGGATACCAATCTCATGCTTGGGTCGAGGCTCAACCTGTCGGATCACAATAACTTGAGGAGGCAATTACTCTTGAAGGGAAAGTGCAGCTATCTACAATCATTGTTGATCCTTGAGTACCTGCTGAGGTATTTTCTCTGTTTCAGCCACTAATGCTTTAGGCACTGGTGCTTGCTGAGAAACAAGCTGAGTTTTCTTCTTCTTTGATTGAGGTTCAGCCTCTTGGACATGTTTCCAAAGCTGAGCACTGAGCTTAGCTAGACCTTGTTTGAATTCTTCCCTTCTTTGAAGAGCTTCCATCTCTTGGGAAGAGTGAGCACTCATAGGGGTTTCTATGATATCTTTTCCTTTGTCTTTGGACTGGGATGTTGAAGCAAAAGTTGTTGATGCTTGTTGTCTTGCTTCTTTTTCTATGTTTTCCCTTACAACCTTTTCCTCTTCTTCAAATTTCAATTTTCTAAAACGAAGGGTAGACTCCTTGATTTTTTTTGATATTTGAAAACATGGACTTTACCTTTGGAATAGTGATCTTTTCCAATGCTTCCCAAAAATCAACAAATGCCTTGTATGTGGAATCATCTAGCAAATATTCATGTGTATAATTGAACTTAGCCTTTTCTTGAGCAAAAAGGCTAGTGAGGAAAGCCTTACGATCATGCATCATTTTCACAACTTCTCCCAGCTTCATAGTTGTAATCTCCTTAACTAGCACAGTTGCATGTGTATAATTTTGTATAACCAAAGAATCTATATATAGAGGAAAATTAGACCAAGTCTTCCTCTTGTGCTTAGCCAATTTTGGATGGGCACCATCGATGACGGTTTGAAAGGAAAATTCATGTAATACCATGCAGTTTGGAACAATTCTGGGCAACAAATGCACGGTGTTGTTTCCCCAAATTCTAAAATAAGAGAAATATTCCCCGACGTGCCAGTCTCCATGAATACTAATTAAAGCCCTAACTCTTACTAAAAATTTTGGAGCATCAACCTTGAAGATCTTACGATACATTGACACTACGAAAAGGTTGCAGATGTCATATAAGCAAGGAACAAAATTATCCTCCTACATGTGAGAGCAGTAAATATGAACCGATGGACAATCCTTCTGCCAATTCCAACCTAGGTCAGGAAATGACGAAGTCACACAAAAAATGTCCATGACATAGGCCAACATGTAAAATTGGTTTTTTTTAATTTCCTGAGCTTTCTGGTATTTATCAATTTTCTCTTGCAAATTAACAGATAATATTTAAGCCCAATTGAAGGAATCACCTGTAAGAAGAATGTGTTGGGCTGCCGGAACCCATTTTGCTTTGAAAAATGTGCAATTTTCCTCACCATATAACTGTTAGGATTATTAATCCTCCCTTGTCCAATTTGGTCATATGTCTAAATCAGGAGTCATGTCTAAATCGGGAGTCCATCCAGTGTATTTTTAGTTATTAGCACCATTGGGTCCACTTGGCCTAATTGGGGCACATGTTTCAATTACTAAAATGTGGGGAACACTAATTGAGGTTTACTGCCATTGATTGCACTTAATTGCATTAGTTTAGGACCCTCCTAGAGCAATCCCTACAATTTAGGAGCCACTGGGTGTGCCAAAACCAACCAAGGTCAATTTAGTTCAGTTAATGAATAGTAAAGCTAAGTTAGGAGTCAGTTACATTCAGTTAGCACTAGGTTTACATGAATGCACTCAGGAGGGGCGCATTTCTCACCTACCACAGTCAGTTAGCCTTAGTCAACACTGAATCTAACACTTGAGTTATGTTTTAGAGCTCCAATGAACTCTGGTTATGGTTTAGACAAGGTCAATTAACTATTGAGTTCTTCGATAGTGATTCAGACAAGGTCTTAGTTACCTACAGTCAAGTAGAGTCTATCAATTCAAATTTCCTCATGTGGATTCGAATTTCATGTGGCTATTAAAGCCATTGTACTTCATTGTAATTATTATCTAATTACTTTTTTATTAATGAAAGCATTCACAACTGCAAGTCATTTTTGCATTGTTTCATTCTTCAATTGCTGAGTAAATTGTGTGATCTATTTTGTGAGTTGTGTGTTTTTCCACAGACTAATGTGCTCAATTTAATATGGTATCAGAGCCTTGGTGGACAAGACACCTCTCCTCCTCATATCTCCAGCTGGATCATTTGTTTTAAGCAAATTGCTCCTCCTAGTACTGCACCAGAAGCATAGAATTTACCACTTAATATCCCAAGTTAGGAAATTGTTGATCAAGCTTGCTTGATCAACTATGCTGGGTGTCAAGGAAATTCCAAAAGTGCAGACTGTCGACCTTACTTTGTATGTTTTATTGTGTGATAGGATATCAGCCTTTCTTAAAGCATTCGCTACAAGCAACTCTTTCTTCTCACTGCATTCGCTACAGCAGCTCAGTCATTCTTACTGCATTCAAAATGGCTCATCTAGTAGAGCCTCTCACTCCTTTCAACTATCACCAGTGGAAGGAAGAAATGGTGGTAATGCTCCACACCAAGCAGCTCTTCAGACTCATATAAGAAACAGAGCAGTGCCATCTTTAGATAATGACAAAGAAAAGTACTTGAACAAGCTTGATGAATCCCATGGACACTTGCTCTCCTCAGTTTCTAGAGATCTTCGATTCCACATCCAAGGATTGAAGACTCCCAAGGAGGTTTGGGACAAGCTTGCCTCCTTATTTGATAAGCAGGATGAGATGAGGATCCATCAGCTAGAAAATGATCTAATCACTCTTAATCCATCCAACTTCGAATCACTGAATGAATTCTTCACAAAGTTCAAGAACTTGATATATCAATTGAAGCAATGCAAAGTGGAGAAGGATGAAGATCAGCTCATCCTTGCCATTCTCACAAAGCTCAATGTAGACTACTCAGTATTTGTATCCACCTTCCAAACAATAAGGCTCACTACTCCAAATTGGAAGATGCCCACTCTTAATGCCTTCATCCAATCTCTTATTTCTGAGAATGATAAATTGATCCAAATGGGGATCGTTTGATCGTCCAAAGATCTAGCTTTGGTTGCAAGAGGAGATAAGGTAGCAAATGACAAAGGGAAGCAAAGAGATGAGTCTCCTATGAAGAAAGAGCAGACAAAAGATCCTTCAGGTTCGAAGAGAAGCAAGAAGAATGGCAAAGGCAAGGTCCTCTGCTCTCACTTTGGAAGGGGCTTTCATTAAGAAAGCTCCTGTATGAGAAGACAACTTGATGAAATGGCTCTTCGTTTGAAGAAACATAACATTTATGTACCTGCTAGCACAAGGAGGGATGACTTTGAAGAAGAATAAGATGAAGAATACCAAAGGAAAGGCCATGCATTGAAGGCTTGCTGCACATCAGCACATGTCTTTCTCATTGATTCTGGAGCTTCCAACCATATGGCTACATCCAGAGAATCATTATCTTCTTTTTAGTCCTTCGATGGTCCTAGTATTCAAATGGGCAATAACAGTAAAGTCCAAACAAAAGGGAAGTGATCTATCAAGCTTGAACATGGAAGGTTCAAAGATGTGTTATTTGTTCCCTCCCTAGCTTCAAACCTATTATATGTCTATCAGATGACCCATATTGGATCTCCAAAGCGAGTGATCTTTGGTCCTGACTCAGTGGAGATCACCGATATCTCTACTGGGAGCATCATAGCAAAGGGTACTGCAAATCATGCTTCAAAAGCATATGAGTTCTCACATTTCATGCCTCCTTCAGAACCAGTGCACTCTCAGCAGCCACTTGCAAGGGAAGGTAAAATCATTGTATCTACTTCTTTTACAAGTTCTACTAGTATTGCAGATCCATATTTATCAGCTTATGTGATTGATATTTAGGGTGACTCAAATCTAGATTTAGTCCCAACTTCCAATCTGAAGGCTAGGAAGATGACTGTAAACTCGCCTAACACTCAGAAAAGAAAAGACCCTTGCGCTATGCCATGCAATCTTACCTCCTTTAGAGAGATGCAATAGACTCCCTGTAAGATGCTATGTGGAAAGGGATCAATATCACTACATTCAGAAGAATGGATATTGTTAAGTCATGAATTTGTTTTGATTAGTCTTATATTTTGTTTGTGTTTTGAAGCTTTCTTATTTGTTTACTTCTGGCAAATTTTGGGTTTATGCCATTATGTTTCCATCATTTTTGTTTTTTCTTATGTTCTAAAGGGTTCTATAGGATATATGTTGATTAAAGGTTTCATGAATAGCACTAAGATAAAGGTTTATCATATAAACCTAATTTAAAGTTAAATTCGGGGTCAAATAGCACAAAATTTGATTTTTAAACTTTCTTGTAGCGCAACGGTTAAAATTTTGCACTAGTGTGCTACAAGAATATCGTGGGTGCAAAATTTGTCAGTTTTTATGCCAAATTCTCCAATGATTTCTCTCCTAGGATGACTAATCACATGTGTAGGTAGGTTTGATACGTGTTTCATCTAAATAATCATGTAAACAGGTGTTGGCTATGACGTGAGGAAGATCGTGGCAATCAGAAGTAAATGCATGGCAAATCATGATAGACAATGGAATGAGGCGAGATTGACGGGAAAGAGGTTCTTGAATTAAGAATTACAAAGCTGGTGGAGACGCTCGAATGAAGACACATTGCTAAAGAATCAAAATTGGCAGTTGAAGAAGGAAATTAGGGCTTTGCAGCGTGACGGTTGAAGGTGAGCTGATGACTCAAAGACACCTGGAGTTTTAAATTCGACATTCAGCTAGTCCAAGAATAAACTTTTAACACCTGCAACAAGCTGGGAGTGAGGTATTCCGCGTGACCTTGGTCATGGCTTGTTAAATTAGGGTTTTTTCTGTTAAGCCTTATAATGTTAAATTGCTAAAGGAAAACGTAAATTTATGTATTCAACGAACTCCCAACATTGAGATATCAGTCCAAAAGGTCTAAATAAGCAGCATTTGATGTTAGTGAAGCTCAACAACAGACCTATTAAAGACCTTTGGTGCTCTGTTTGACCTAAATTATCCAAGTTTGGCACAAAACTTTCCCTGAATTGATAATAGAACAGACTGTATAAAATCGAGGACAATCAGCCAGTGAGAGTTCAAGGAAGAATTAACTGCCAAAACTATGAAATATTGAGGAAAATAAGGCTGTGAAGTCACTAACAGGTTCTGAAAATCACACATAAACATCATCAAGCCTTGGGAAAGCAGATGAAGAAGAGTGGGAAGACCAACAGGGCTGAGCCCACTGAATTGAATTGGATAGACAATTTTCCTGGATGTGCTGAACTCTTTGAGAATGCTGGATGGTTGGAATTATTTAAAAATATTGATGGATATAATACCAAAGTCTCTCATAAATTTGCTCAATGTTATAACCAAGATATAGTATCATTTGATACTCTGAAGTTCAAATGAACTGTAGAGTTAGTGGCTGAAGCAATAGGGGTCAAGAATGAAGGAGAACTTTGGTTCAAAAAGGTGCCATTTACCTTCAATGCCCAAAGGTATCTATTGCCTGGCATTGTTCCAGATTGAAACAAGGGAGTGCTCATCCATTATTTCAGAGCTGAATGGGTAGAGCCTATCAAGGTTCTACAAAGTTACATCACATGTGAAGGGAGGAATGCTTTTGTCTTCAAGTATCATTTCAGGTTTCTTCAACACTTGAGTGGTGAATCAAGGATGAATCTCCCTTTCTTCCTACTAAAGAGCTTGCAGAAAATGTCCAGTAGGATCAAAGAACATCATGACCACACTGCACATTCCATCTTTCACCATGGATTGATCAAGCTTATTATCAGCAGTGTTCTGCAAAAAGAAGGAAAGACTTGGGACTACTTTATCTTTTGGTCTGGATTCCAAAATAACCAGGAAGGACAGCCTACCAGAAAGCAGGTTGATAAGGGACAAACCCTAATTAGAAAATTAAGACAAAAAGTGCAGGCTAAAGATGAAAAATGTGTAAAATTAGAGGAGGTGACAGAACCTTTAAAAGGAGATTATGAATCTCAGCAACCTCCAGTTGACAGTAAGAGAAAAAATTTGTTGTTTATTAAAAAGGAAACCCAGCCTGTTCAAAATGAAGCAGCGGTAGAGGCACTCATTGATGGAAAAATTGTTTTTACAGAAAAGGTTTTAGGAGATGAAGAAAATGCTAAGGTCCAACAATGAAGCCCAATTACCATCTTGTCTGAAGATGAAGCATATTTGTTGGAAGGAGATGAGTTGACTGTCAGTGCTGAGACTAGGGTTGGCACACAAAGGGAGGTCTACAGTCAGGAGGATAAGATAGTAATGCCAAAGAAAAAGAAGATTAAAGTTATGGAGTTTGCCACAGTCATCCATCAAGTGAAAAATTTGAAAATGGTAGGATAGCTTGCCCCAGGATGGAGACCCAAAACTAGACCCAAAAACAAATTGAGGCTGAACATGAAAAAGCTACTAAACCCTAAGTTAAACACAGAAGAGGTAACTATGCTTGATAATTCTTCCTCTGATGAAAAGCTAGAGATTGGCAAGGGTAACAGCAAAGGGAAGAAATAAGCAGCTCCAGGAGGTTCAGCTTCTCATCCTGCAAAAGGAAAAAGGCCATTGAAAATAGATGAAGAATCCAGCCTCACCGAGACCAAATTGTCTGCTGTGTTTTTGGAATTATGAGGTGAAATGTTGAAGGAACAACAGAAAGAGGAAATAGAAGTTTCTTATTCAGAAAACAAGCTATTGATGGATGAAAATGCACCTACTGAAATAGATAATCAGGAAAACCCAAGTGTTCATGATGCTTCTACATAGCTGCTGCCTGAGGATGAGGAAATCTTCAGAAAGTTGAACATCCCATGGCTGCCTAGTGAACTACAAAGTACAACAGGAAGCAAGGCATTTGACTTAGAGAAGGAAAATTTGCAAAGAGCCATCAAGCAATATAAACATCAAATAGAGTATATGCAAGAAACAAATCATGGTTTGATTACAGCTAATAAAAGACTCAGGGAAGACCTAGAAGAAGTGAATGATCACTACCAAGAACTTATTGTAGTGTCCAAAGAGGCCCTAAAAAGGAAAAGAAGTACAGATTTACATTGTGCAGAATTAAAACAAACTATCAAAAATCTACAGCTACAGAATAAGGAGCTTACAAGAAGAATGACAAAGATGGAAGCTGAGCAGCAGAAAGCTAGGAAAAAGGCCCAAGCCTTAGATGGGATAGCTTTATTGGCAGAAGCTGCTAAATATCTATGAGCATTGTTACCTAAAATAGTTACTTGTTATGTTTTTGAGGAATACTTTATTTTTGTAATTATTATTTTGATAATAGCCTATCGATGAGTAGGCTAAAAACAGTTAGGGTTTAGACTCTAACTGAATTTTGAAAAAACAGTATTTAGGAAGGTCACAAAGAGAATAAGAGGTTCGACTTTTGGATGGCTAGAGGAGGTCTCTTGACTTATTGATAAGCTAAGTACTTGAATCTAATGTGTATTTGATGAACAGATTATGAAATATATGATCCATTTTACCCTTCAGTCTGTGTTTTGGCTTCATTTCTAGCTTGTTTACCTACACAATTGATAATTTCATTGCTGGTTTATAGTCTTTATGCTTGTAGTGCTTGTCAGTTGTGAATGAACTTCAATGTTATGTTCTATTGGATACATGGTTATTATATTATGCATCTCTGTTCTTCTTTACTTGTGATTTAGTTCCTATTTGGCTTATGAATGTATTCCCTTTTGTCACCAAACTTCACAACCAGAAAAACCTTTCAAAAACCCTAAAAACCTAGTTTTGTTTGATTGAATATTTTAGATTGTGTTGGCTTGTTTCTTTATAGTCTGGAAACAATTTCTGGCACAAACAGATATGATCATACACCTCTTCATTCAGCAAGAGACAAAGGTTACATTCCTCCTTCCTTCCATCATCATTTTTGGAGAAGAAGGAGAATTCTACATGCCATGTCCCATAATACATGTGCACAGTACACCATGCATGTTGCTTCACTACCTCATAGAGATGAATATTGCAGCAACATATTTTCAAGTTACATGATTCTACCTGCTTAGTTAGAGGGGGGGCTTTTTTCCCATGTGGTTTTTTCCCCAGCTCCTTGTATTAAGCAGTTACTTTATTTTACTTGATGTAATGGGTGACCTATGGTCTTAGTTACCAGGGCCCACAGATTGTCCAAGTTAGCATTCAGGGGGGGTGTTAGGATTATTAATCCTCTCTTGTCCAATTTGGTCATATGTCTAAATCAGGAGTCATGTCTAAATCAAGAGTCCATCCAGACTATTTTTAGTCATTAGCACCATTGGGTCCACTTGGCCTAATTGAGGCACATGTTTTAGTTACTAAAGTGTGGGGAACACTATTTTAGGCTTACTGCCACTGATTGCACTTAATTGCATCAATTTAGGAGCCTCCTAGACCAATCCCTACAATTTAGGAGCCACTAGGAATGTTGAAACCAACCAAGGTCAGTTCAGTTCAGTTAATGACTAGTCAATCTAAGTTAGGAGTCAGTTAGATTCAGTTCTAGTCCTCTACATTCAGTTAGGGCTAGGTTTACATGACTACACTCATGAGGGGTGCATTTCTCACCTGACACAGTCAGTTAGCCTTAGTCAACACTGAATGTAACACTTGAGTTGTGTTTTAGAGCTTCAATGAACTATGGTTATGGTTTAGACAAGGTCAGTTAACTATTGAGTTCTCTTATAGTGATTTAGACAAGGTCTTAGTTACCAGCTACAGTCAAGTAGAGTCTATCAATTCGAATTTCCTCATGTGGATTTGAATTTCATGTGGCTATTAAAGCCATTGTAATTCATTGTAATTATTATCATATTAATTTTTTATTAATGAAAGCATTCACAACTGCAAACCATTTTTGCATTGTTTCATTCTTCAATTGCTGAGTAAATTGTGTGATCTATTTTGTGAGTTGTGTGTTTGTCCACAAATCTATGTGCTCAATTTAGTAATAACCGACAGAACATGGCTGCGAGTAGTGAAAATGGTTCCCTGAACCATGAAGTAGGGTAGATATTACCTGGTTGTGAAATAAATAGGGTAGGGTTTTCAATCCATGATTTCACCACCTCTTCGTAATCGAAACGGGAGATTGCTTCATCAAGGAACTTACGGTTCATAGTTGTTTCAGGAGTCCAAGCCCGTAAGCCTTGGAAAAAATATCAGGTTTGAACGAGGCCAGAAAAACGCCAATGTGGTCATTGAAAACTCACTCCTCAGGGTTAGCATCGTCGAGTTCCCACTTCACCACGTCTGTGTAGGGCATAAATAGTGGTCTAGTGGCAATTAGATGGATCCGTGAGCTCTAAATTATGATGTAAATCAACTGGTCATGAGGAATGCCCAAGAAATCATCATTATCCAAAATAGAATTGATTCTTGACCAGTCCAAATATTGGTTTTAGAAAATACGCCCAATAGTGTCTGTGAAGACTCTGGTGTTTGGGTCCTTGGACCTTTCTTCTTATAGAGCCATTTTTTATCTTGTGTTTCTGCGACTCGGAGATGCCATTTATGCTCGAAATTCGGAAAACCTGGTCAAAACTTATTAGTGTGTAAAAATAACAAGATAAAGGGTCGTAAGGAGTTAACTTACTAGTAGAAATATTTGAAAACCAGTGACAGATGTAAGCTCGAGCGAAAAGAAAGCGCAGTAAAAATCTCCAGAAACAGTAAAAATGTAGGTAAAACAAATGGTAAAAACCTAAAAAAATAAAACAGACTATATAGCCAAAATCTCAACGACAAAACAAATCTAGACTGTGGATCTAGAGAAAAACAAATGGCTAAGATGAAGGCGCGCCCATAAAAACTTCGAAAAAATTATTGGGAAACTTTGGATTTAAATTTTCCGGCTTTCGCATTCCACTCTGCGAAAAGCGGATCAAAACAAAAATTTCCAAAGGAAAAATCGAAGTTCCTATTTTCGAATGCCTATCTGTTTTATCTGAATTATCCAATGGGATTGTTAGCTCTATGGCAAATTAATTTGGAAGCAAAGTAGTGATGTTAGATCTTCTATCCCCATGTATTGCGACGTAGAACAATCTCATATCTATTTAGTCTCCCGATTTCTGCAATAACAGTAGTAGCGTTTTCTCCTCATACAATGTTCCTAGAGTGATTGCAAAGTTGTCTGTGTTCATAACCCATTCCATTTGGAGGACAACATTTGGAGGAAGGTTTTTTGTTTTGTTTAATGAAATGGGCTCCTGAGATCTTACATACTGTACAACACTTGAATTATCATCATTTACGCACCAGACGCAGTCAAATTTGTCCTGAGGATACCTGTTTACTCGCCAAAAGTTGAGGTGAGAGAATCCAAACGTTTCATGGCATTGGCAGAGGGCACATTTGGGGGGATTTTGTTGGGAATGCAGACATTTGCAGACACTGAGCAAGATGGCAGAGTGAAAGTAACACAGAGCTTGGGTAAAAAGTGGGTATGTTTCCAAGCTAGGATTTTAACTGAGGCATATTTTAAATGTCGGCAAAAAAAATGCCAAGCCTTAAAACTTCCACATGGTTTTGCAATTAAAATTCAAGAAACATTTTGCAATCAATCCTGGAGCTGGAGATGGTGAATTGAGAGGAGATTACTTGTTCAGATTCTCTCTTTCCTTGGTTTCCATTTCTTTTTATTTTATTAATAGTCGACATAATATTTCTTAGTTCTTATATTTCTTTTGTTGCAAACTTTACAAATTATGATTACAGAAACGGCAAGATCTCTGTCATACAATATTAGACAGACGTTACAAGATCTCCCTCATACAAGATTAGACAAACATGACAAGATCTCCCTCATATTAATAGCCGACATAATATAGACAAACATTACAAGATCTCCACAAACGTTACAACATCTCCCTCATACTCGGCAATATTATTTTTGGCCGACATAATATGGACAAACGTTACATCCACAAATGTAACAAGATCTCCCTTATACCGAGCCGTAGAGCGCCTCTAGAGGCATCAATCTTTAATTAAATGCATCGGTGAGTTTTTTATTCTATTTTTTAATATTAAATACTATATTTATAATTAAATCTGGTGTCCATCTTTAGTGTGCTTTATCTATGGCCCATTAGGGCATATGTCTTATGAATGCACCATAAAGTTATGTATCTTATGATGATACACTAATGCATTAATAAGATCCCTCATGCGCATGTTATATAAGTGCATTAGTGTGTTGGTATCATTTTAATCACAACAAACATTAAACCTTTTCTAGAAATTTAAAAAAAAAACGCATGAATTTTTTGGGGAGGTTCTACAAAAAAATCCACTAAAAGATGTTTTGCTCATAACGATTGCATGGAGAGGAGCGAGGTGTTATACAACCTAGTATGAGGGAGATTTTTTCACTTAATGTTATGTAACGTGACACTACCAAAAATAAAAAGTAATTAAAAAAATTCATGTTAGGCCACAAAAAAAAAAAATCGAACCAGAAGTAATTAAAAAAATCCATGTCTGCCTATAAAATAAAAAATTAAAACCATCATAAATCCATCTTAAACATAGTTAGCAAGCAAGCATAGACAAAGATCAAATTTACCTCGATTTAAATTAATGTGTAAAAAAACAGAAACAAAAAATTGGATCCCTCTAAGGCTTGATAGGTTTAGGTTTAAAATGGATCTATACTATTAACAATATCAAAACAGGATTTCGTAATAAGATATCCATAACTATCTGGAACGGAGACTGTGACGAAGACGGTCTTCTAACAATCAATTTGCATGGTCATATTTTTCTCCTGCAACTAGCTCGGGTTTTGATGGCTGCCACCTTCGTGCTCGAAACATCGTTACCTGGTGATCTCCCTCTCTTGCACATTATTTCTTTGGCTTCCTAACATGTTAAGGCATCGGTTTGGTTAGGGGGTTTCAGGATTTCAAGGAGTTTTGATGGCATTGGATTGGCCTGGAAGGCCCTACTACAAGTTAGGGTTTTTGTTCTAAAGTCCACGTCATACAAGATTTGTCACCATGATGGTCACTTCCACAGCGGCTCTGGCCTCCGTTTTCGCTATATGAAATGTACACATTTTTTCGCATTGTTTTCTTACCTTTCCTGATTCCTTCTAGGGTTTGATCCTGGTATTTGTTTTGCAGTCACCTTTTCTCTGTTGGTCGCCCCACATGGAGTCCACCCTCCTCTTCGGAGTTCTTAGTACCAACCATGTATAAAAATAAGTGGGAACATCCTTTTTCTGTCTTTCTGGCCACTGCACCTTTCCGCAGTCTCGTGAGCTCTTGACAGTTTGTTTTTTTTTCTCCTTTCCTCCAGCTCTATCTTTATCTAGTCAGGACTACCGGGTTTTTTGGGTTTTTTGGTTGACTTTCACTGTGATTGAATGGACTTGTCGGCTTTCAGTGGGGCTAGCCCTTTCACTATTTCTGTTTTTCTATTTTTTCTCCCGTATTTCGGCTTATAAGTTGTTTTCAATACCCTGGTTAGGGTTTTCTCTCTTTGGGATCCGATATTGGTTTTACGAGTTTCTCTGTTTACCCTTTGGACTCTTCTGAACCCGCTCATCTCTGGTATTTCTTGAAAGGTATTCCCGGTCCTTGGTAGTTTCACCTTGCGGTCTGGGCTTGTATCCCCTAGTCCTTCTCCATGGGCCCTAGACATGGGTTCCACCAATCAGGGTTTACCTACTTCCTTTGAAGGAGTCACAAGTTTTACTCATTCTCGAGCAAACTCTTCACACCACTCTCACAAGAAAACTAAAGCGGTGAAGGCTCTTGAAACAAGGCATAGGTATGTTCTGGGTAGGGATGTGATGATGAACAAGGTTGAACTGCTCTGTAGCATAGCTCTTATCGGTTGTTTGGAATGTTGTAATATGAAAAATATGAGTGGATTGAGTGGGCTACTATCCACTGGAAGCCACTTCTTGATTATATTTCAACGATCAATTTATTGGCAAACAGATGGTTGGTTTTCGTTTTCCTTGAGAAAAAAGATGCTATAGTCATTTTGGGCTCTTTGTGGACCATCGAGAAGGGGTCATTGTTACTGATTCGTTGTCACTCCATCTTTGACCCTCTACAAGAGAGGGTGGTCAAAAGGTACCTTTGGGTCCTGTTTCCTACCCTACCTTTCCTGTTGTGGAACAAAGACTTCTTGAC
Source organism: Pseudotsuga menziesii (assembly GCA_001517045.1). NCBI lineage: Eukaryota > Viridiplantae > Streptophyta > Pinopsida > Pinales > Pinaceae > Pseudotsuga > Pseudotsuga menziesii. Next base: position 105,540 of record LPNX010372064.1, on the reverse strand, counting down.
TAGTCTCGCAAATTCCCTTTGGGCATTTCGTATCTGTCGAGAAAGACTTTCATCATATTTTTGAAAAACACATGGCTAGGGTTTTAATTGAGCTGGATGTTTCAAAAGGCCTTCTCGCAGAGATTGACATTGTTTGTAATGACCAAGTCATTTGCCAAATATTGGACTACCTGAATGTGCCCTTCATATGCAACTACTATCATGCAATGGCCAGCGCAGAAAATCTTGCTCTTCCTTATTGCATGATACTCCTCGATCTAAGGGTTTTGGATCATTTGATATCCCTTCATGCTCACCTCCTGATGTTTCTCCCTCAACTGAGGACATTGCAGCTCTGTCACCTACAGGTATGTATGGCTCCTCATCCCCTACTTTGTATGATGATCTTACGAAAGGTGAACTTTTGTACATTGAAGATGTTGAAAACTGCTCCAGACTATCTCTCCTTGCTAACTCTCTGGACACACAGAAGGATTGTTCCATTTTGAAGAGCTCCTCTTGCCCTCAGCTTGGCCCTTCTTCAATTTCTCTGCCTTCAAGCAACTTGCCTTTTTCTGCTCCCACTGCTTCACCCCCCTTGTCGACTTTGGAGACTCCTCCTTTCACTTTGTAGGTTTTTCCTCCCCTTTCGAGAACCTCATCTGAACTTGTTGAACCATTACCAAAAATTCCTACAAACTCTCCCTCCTTCATGGACCCCTCTCTCCTCAAATCCCTCTCTATCTTATCTGACAAGTCTCCCATATCTCCCTCCACTCTTCCCCTGGATTCCATCAAATTCAAAAATGTCACCATTTGAAAATCCAGGAAATCCAAACCTCCTTCCAATCCTCCAGGAGATTTAGGGACCACTAGTCTTTATAACCCCCTCTCAGTCAGAATCAAGGCAGTTACCAGACCCCCCTTGTCCTTCCACATTTTGTCTTATCCTTGGGCACTTAGAGCATTCTCATTTGCTGGACCTGGTTCCCCATGAAGATTCTCACTATGAACATTCGTGGTTTTAGGGGGCTTACCAAACAAAAAGCCCTTAGATCCTTATTTTTTTCATTAAATCCTAATATGATCCTCATTCAGGAAACTATGTGTGACCACTACTATGCTCTTTGTATTTTTTCCAAGATCAAGTCGGGATGGGAATTCTATGCCATTGACTCTTTAGGCCATTCTGGGGGCCTCTTAACTAGATGGAATCCTCTTCTTTCCCATTGTAAATCTTTTTTCTCCTATGCGGGTATTCTAGTTAAAGCTAGGTTTAAAGGCCTTAACTTTGAGCTCTCTATCCTTAATTTCTATGGCCCTTATTCAAACAAGGACTTATTTTGGAACAATGTATTGGCGGGGGGGATTTTTGATCTTCCTAATCTCTTACTTGTTGGGGATCTAAACTTCACTCTCTCTGATGCTAAGATCTGGGGCAATAAAGCTCGTATTGATTTGTTGGCTCCCTTTTTCTCTAAGCTTCTAGCAACTACTAATATGGTGGATCTGGCCCCTCTCTCCCCCGACCCTACTTGGAGAAATGGGCATGTTGGAATTGATGGTATCAGCAAAAGATTGGACAGTTTTCTAGCCTCAACTTGTCTTCTCCCCATCCTCCACCATTTCAGAACTTGGACCCATCCCTCTATGATCTTTGACCACTACCCTGTCTACCTGGAATGGGATTTCCTGCCTTCCTCTCACCTCTACCCTTTCAAGTTCAATCAGTCCTGGATTTTGGAGAAGGATTTTCCCATGGTTGTGAACACTTATTGGGCCTTAGATACCTCTCTTCCAACTCTTGATCACATGTCTGTTCTCAACCACAAACTCAAAAGGCTCAAAAGTGTAGCTAAGATTTGGGAAAAAAACAATTGCTCGTTAGGGCTAAAGAGATGACTGATATTGACTTGGAGATCCAATCTCTCCTTACTTCTCGACCCTCTGTTATACTCTCTAACTGTGAAGTTGCATAATTGTCATTACTTAAAAGTAGAAAGGAAATTCACCTCGATCATGAGTTCTTAACCTGGAAGCTTAAAAGCAGATCCAACTGGATCAGTGAAGGAGATGCAAACACGAAATTCTTCCACAATTATGCTTCTGCTAGAAGGAATTCTAACACTATTTGGGCTCTTCAGAATCAGGTAGGTGAACTGGTGGAAGACGAGGCTCATCTTAAACATCTGGGTGAATTGCACTTCTCGGAGCTTTTTAAAGATGATGGTAATACTAGTATCGTTGATCAAATTAAAGTCATCAATCTCTTTCCCTCTAGGAGGATGAAGTTGGTATCTTCCTCTGGGAGATCACTCTTTCGGAAGTTGAAGGAGCTTTAAAAGGTTTCAAAAAGGATAAGAGCCCCGGAGCAGATGGATGACTGGTGGAGTTCTTTTTTCTGATTCTTTGACTTGGTGGGTTTAGACCTTATAAGGGTTGTTGAATAATCTTGGATTGAGGGAAAGGTCATCAATTCCATAAATGCCACTTTTCTTACACTCATCCCTAAGTGCAAAAAATCCACTAACCTTTGCATAGTTTCAACCTATCTCTCTCTTCAAGTTGTTTTATAAGCTCATCTCTAAGATTGCAACCATTCACCTGAAGCTTTTCTTGGACAAGGCCATCTCAACTTAATAGTATGGCTTCCTTAAAAACAGACATATCATTGAACCTATAGGCATCACCCAGGAAATCTTGCACACTATCATATCGATAAAATCGCAGGTATTGGTACTCAAGATGGATCTTGTCAAATATTTTGATCGAGTTAACTGGACATTCTTAAGGCTCGTTCTTCTCCAAATTGGTATACCTGTTAACGGGATTATCTGGATCATGGGTTGTGTGTGCTCCTCCAATTTCTTAGTCATAGTCAATAGCACTCTATCAAATTTCTTCTCAGCTTCTCAAGGTATTTGACAAGGATGGCCTCTTTCCCCTCTCCTATTCATTCTTGTGATTGAAAGTTTAAGCCTTATTATTACTGATGCATGGAGGAAAGGAAAGAGCAAAGGGATCAGAGTCTCTTCAACTGTTGGACTCTTCTCTGTGAAGAACGTAATAATCTGCAGGGTAATGTCATTTTGGCTGGGGATCTGAATCTCATTCTCAGCCTGCATGAAAAAAGAGGGGGATCTAGATCCATAGATACAACCAAAGACATAGTGGAAGACCTCATTTCGACCTGGGACCTCATTGATATCAAACCATCCTCAGGGAAATACACCTGGACCAACAGGAGGTTTGGTCCGGGGCATATTGCAGCTAGACTTGACCGATTCTTGATCCAGGATAACTTCCTCCTGCAAGGTCTGAATATATCCTCCAAAAGCCTTCCCTTCGGAGGCTCTGACCATAAGCCTATCCTACTGGAAATGATGCAAGGAAAAAACCTAGGACCCATTCCGTTCAAATTTAGCCCCATGTGGGCCAAGTGATGACTTCTTTCAGTTCGTAGCAAACATGTGGGCCCAGCCGGTCTCCGGATATCCCTTCTTTATATGGGAGGAGAAGCTGAGGAGGCTTAAAAAAACATTAAAACGTTGGTCCAAATCGCTTCCTAATCCAAACACGGTCAAGCTTCAGGCTGCCCACGAATTAGAAACGCACCAGACAGCTATGGAGGAGAAAGAAGTGACTTAAACTGACATTCAAAAAGAGACAAAGCTTCATCTAAACCTTCACGCGGCATGCAGAGAGGAGGTTGAATGCTGGCGTCTCAAATCTAGATGCAAGTGGCTGAGAGACGGCGACAGAAACTCTAGTTTCTTCCACAAACGGACGAAGGTTAGAAAAAATCAGAACTATGTATGGGAGATTCATATCAATGGTAATATAATCAGCCAATTTAAAGAAATTAAAACAGAAGCCACCCATTATTTTAGCGAGCTGTACACTAAACAGCCTATCTCCAGCGCTGATCAGATCCTGAATCTTGTTCCCAATTCTATACAGAGTAGTGACAACGACCTCCTAAATCAAGCCATCACGTTGGAGGAGATTAAAGAAATTGTAGATAACATGGAGGAGGACAGGTCACCAGGACCTGACGGATATAACATGAATTTTATTTCTATCTGCTGGGACATTGTCAAAAAAGATTTACTCAGAATGGTCAGAAAATCTCAGCGTTGTAATAAGATCGGAGGGAGCACTAATTCAGCCATCTTGGCCCTCATACCGAAGGAGAAAGACGCGAAGACCTTTGATAGGTTTAGGCCAATATCACTGTGTAATATAGGGTATAAAATCATCACAAAGATCATAGCAACAAGATTAAAGCACATTCTGCCAGCCATTATCCCGGAGAATCAAGGTGGATTCATCAAAGGTTGGAAAATAGGGGATAATATCATTTTAGTGCAAGAAGCCATCCATTCTAGTCTGAAGAATGGAGACAAAGGAATGGCGGTAAAATTAGACCTGGCAAACGCTTTTGACAGAGTAAGTCGTTCATTCCTCCTACAGGCAATGCAGAGATTCGGATTTGACTCCAACTTTGTCTCTTGGGTCAAGGCTTGTATCAGCAAGCCTTGGATTGCTCCCCTCATTAACGGAAGAGCTGCTCCCTTTTTCCAAGATTCGAGAGGCCTGAGGCAAGGATGCCCGCTCTCACCCCTACTCTACGCCATTCAGGCCTCGGTTCTCAGCTTCCAACTGGAACATGCTAGACTAGAGCAGGAGCTGCCAGGCTTAAGGTTGGTCAGAGGAGTCAAAGATATTAACCACTCTCAGTTCACCGACGATACTATTTTAATGGGAGGTGCCAGCCAGATTATAGCTCGCCATTTCAAAACTGAACTGACTCGTTACTGCCAGGCCTCAGGAAGTAAAATTAATCTCAGGAAAAGTCAGATTTTTGGTTGGAACATTAACGTGAGGGAAATGTCAGATATAGCCAGAATCCTAAACATGAACGGAGTTGTAAGCTGGGACTCATTCAAATATCTAGGGGTGCCTATTGCTAAAAATAAGTCCAAGACCTCGGACTGGAACCCCATAGTGGAAAAAATAAAAAATAAAATATCTGGCTGGGGGACTAACTGGCTGAATCTAGCGGGGAAGGTTGTTTTAATCAAAGCTGTCCTGAACAGCTACATGGTCTATCAATGCTCTCTGCTTCTAGCACCAGGAAAAATCATAAACCAAATTGAGGCATTACTGAAATGTTTTCTTTGGAATGGGGGGAACAATGAAGGAGGTAAAAAGTATGCCCTGGTAAGCTGGAAAACCGTTAAGCTGCCCAGAAATGAGGGAGGTCTTCAAATTAGGGACCTCAAACATCAAAATTTGGCCATTGGGGCCAAATTACTCTGGAATCTGCTAAATTCTAAACCATCCTGGTGTAGTCGAGCTCTTAGAAACAAATATTTTCCAGGATCTAGGCTTCGAAGTCTGGAAGGTGACCGCGTGAAGGAGAAAGGATCTGCCATCTTCAAACTGTGAAAAAAATCGGTGTATCAGTTTGTGGAGAAATTATACTGGGTACCAGGTAATGGAAAAGAAATAAAAATTTGGAAGGACACGATCCTTGGTAAGCCACCCCCACGCCTACCTCGTTTACAAAATTGGATGGAGGCGAGAGCTCTGTCCACGTTATGGAGCATTTCAGAATGGGACGTGAATTACCCAAATAGATGGCTATCCTGGGCATTGCCAGACTGTCCAGAAGAATTGGAAAATGATAAATCAAAGCTGATCATTCACTTGGCTGGGATAGCTCCCATTTCCAAATTCTCGAAAGATAGACGTGGATGGGGAGAACGAAATGGCAATTACACTACGGTTGAGGGGTATAATGTGTTTGCTGCAAGTTATAATGTGCTAGCGAACCCCAGAATCTGGAATCACAACTGGAACAATAGAACATTGCCTAAAATAGATGTGTTCACGTGGACATTAATTCACCAGAGATTGCTGACTGGAGAGAACATGGAGAGAAGGGGGATAGCAGGTCCTTTCAGATGTCCCCTTTGTGCGGCCAATTCAGAGTCTATTTCTCATCTCTTCTTTAACTGCTCATATTCAATTTCAATTTGGAAGAAAGTAATGTTGAATGAAGATGACAGATTTCAATGGACTGGAAACAATCAGGAATTTTCCATCAATTTGGAAACTAGGTACAAGGGTGAGCTGGGGCAAAAAAAAGGTCTGAGAACCTGCTGGTCGAAATTGCCTAAAATTGTTTGCTGGTGCATCTGGTTAGAAAGAAACCAGTGAATCTTTCAGAATAGGAGTCAACCAGCGTGGAGGGTAATGATAAAAATAAATGCTCTATTAGGTGAGGTGGTAATATGCACCACGAACCCGTATAATAAAGCCAAGTTGACAGAGAAGGAAAAAAATGGATGCAAAGATTCAATATTCAGGAAAAGAACAACACAGTCATTAAAAAATTGGAGAAATGGGAAATCAGATTGGACAAATCTCAATTTGAAAACTGGTTAAGAGAAAGAAAGATATTCAAATTGTTTTTTGACGGAGCTTCAAAAGGGAATCCGGGGAAAGCGGGAGGAGGAGGAGTTGTCATAAAACCCACAGGGAAAGTGGAAATCGAATACTCTTGGAACATTGGACACGATTCCAATAATATGGCTGAAGCATATGGGCTATGGCAAGGCCTTAAGCAGATGCAAAATGTAGGAGCGGATGAAGTTTTGGTTATCGGAGATTCGAGGCTAATTATCCAAGCAGTGAGAGGAGGAAGAAGAAGCAAAAATGAGCGGCTGGAAAGACTATTAAAAAGAATCAGATATATGATCAAATGGTTCAAAAAGATTGAATTCTATCATGTTCTCAGGGAACTTAATATGTGGGCGGACAAAGCAGCTAATAAATTTATAGAAATAGGGTGCTACGAACTCATGGTAAATTCTAAGATAAGTCTAGAAATACCACCATAATTGTCTAAGGAAGGGAAGTATGAGAAGATTTTGTATTCTTGATCAGTGTTTTAAACTGAATTTCTCATTTTAATATAACCATTTTTGTAAAAAAAAAACACTCAACCATGCTCGTAATATGGGAGATGGCGCATATTTGCAGTCTTACTGGTTAACTACAATAGACTTGGAGTTGGGAGGTATTTGGAAGGATCAATGGACTGATTATGTTAAAGGTTTAACTCATGGATGTATAAGATAAATGGAAGTTAAGGATACTTTATTATGGATGTACAACAAAGTTACTGGAGCCGTCTCTACCAGTTTAGCGTATGATCACATTATCTCCTCCTTACTACCTTTATCTCCTGTTAGTTCTCATTCTCACATATGGTGTTGTAATGTGCCTTTAAAAATGAAATGTTTTACTTGGCTTTGCATTGAGAAGCACATAAATACTTGGGACAATCTAACAAAAAAAGGATGGACTGGGCCTAACAGATGCTGCCTCTACAGAAATAGTGATGAATCTGTAAATCATCTCTTTGTTGGATTCCCTTTCACTCGAGAGACCATCAACATATTATGTAGTAAATTTCATGTCTCTCTAGTTTGGAACAATCCATCCTTCCTAGAAAATTGGTTCAAAGGGAAAAGGGAATGCCTCTATCTTCCCTTTTTCTTGATATGGAATTTGTGGATATCCCAGAACTATTACTTATTCGAGGATAAGCCTCCTAACTGTTTTTTGCAAAAGAGATTGTCATTCCCACTCTCCATGTGTATGACAACTATTCTGTAATCATTAATTGGGATAATGATAAGGCAACTCTCTTTTCCCTCGATCTGGATGGTTGGCATGACAACATTTTGGAACTGAAGGTGTCACATGGCCCAATTTGCAAAACAATTTTATGTTTTTGAGGAACATTATGTTATATTTTATGTTAAAGTTTGTAATTAATGACCAAGTGGGGTTAAGGATAATTTAATGTATTTCAGAATATTTTATTAATAAATAAATGAAAGATGAGACAACAGCTTAGGGAAGCTATTAAATGAGTGTTTTACTGGTCACTTGGTGGAGGAGGCTGGGTTGAGAGTAGATTGACATGTGGTAGCATCCTCAAACTACTTCTAGCCGTTGCAGGTGGCAACTTCCCTATTTTTGTGGTCATGATTTTCCAAGAAAGTGGAATAGGAGCAGGTGGCTCATTAGGTAAAAACTGACCCAAAATACCTAGGCATGCTAATAAAACTTCCCATTGAAGACAGCTGAGGCTGCTCATTCTAGATTTGTGATCATTCTAAGTGAATGAAGTGCACATGAGAATTCGATGGAGGGGACTAGCTGAAGTAAGTTTGAGTGGACAATGCTGAAGACCTGAATTAGTACAACTATTCTTAGCTAAGTTCATACTGCTATAAGTAGAACTGAGTTACCGCTGAATACTCAGAGGAGTTGTAGAGGATTTCTAGACTACATCTCTCACCCAATACTTCTACTAGGAGGACCAGGAGACAAGCTCGGGGGTCCTGAGAATTGAAGTCCAGCTCTTCTCCAGGAGTTGGTTGGGAGGAACAGCTTCCTTAAGCAGTTGTCACCTCATCTATACTTCCAGGTTTTGCTTAGTTCAGTCTTTTAAATTATTTACTGTACCTAGAAAGTTTAAGAGTTTTCAATAATATGGTATATTTTGTTTTATTTCTGTTAGGGATAAATAGGAGAATTATATATGCTGTGAAAGTTAGTAACTAGTTAAATTAGGGTAAAGTAGTAGAGAAATTTCTGAGTAAATTGATAGATAGAAAGAAAATACCTAAACTGTATTTTTCCACACCTTTTGCAAGGTAGTACTCTAGTACAATAGGTTTATTTATTTTCAAATAGTGGATTCAATAAAATATGAATGCAGATGCAAATGGTTATTCTCTACAGGATTTTGTATAAATTATTTATAGAAATTCAACTGTATTTGTGTTATTTAATAAAGTATTTAATTAAATTGAATAAAGATAGAAGAAAAACCCTAAGTAATACACACTGGTATGTGCAATATTTTACATAGTAACCAACAAAATATT
>LPNX010372064.1:77379-96421 GCA_001517045.1 Pseudotsuga menziesii | reverse complement strand
TAAAAACAATATGCAAATATTAACCAAACAGAGATACCATTAATTCAACTTTAAGTTGTAATAATTCTTTTAATATTAAAAACAAACTAAACAGACATATTTTTGGCCTACGGACTTTTACATCATATGTCAAGGCTTAAAAGCCTGAGTAAAAGTATCTTTTTTTCTCCTTGGAAAAAAAGCATAATTTTATTTCATCTTTCGAGTAACAAAATTACACTTTTCAGATACACATCACTGTGTATTCATATAATAACCCTGCCTGGGTCAAAAGTTAAACATATACATCAGATATCAAGACGAAAGAGCAATCTCGAGAAGACACATAAGTCTCAAGCATCAAGTACTACCATATCAGCATATAAGAACCGAGCAAAAAAATAGGCATATAGTTCTGAACATGTAGATCCCAAAAAAACTGTCAAAGTGTGACAACATCAAAAACAGGAAACAACATAGTATTTCTCATGTGAAAATAGCCCCAAAAATAGTCAGATAAACAACACTGAAAATCATTGAGGAGCCACCCCCTCAATGAAAGGACGGTGATGATAAGTGTGTTCAGAGCCATCAACCAGCTCCCAGATCTTCCATTGTCCCTCCATCAAAAGTAGACCCTCCTTTGAGGCCAAGTTCACCTCCCTGTTATTCTCCATGTAGACATGGCTACAAGAGAATGAATCAAAAGTGTCTATAATGTCAGCAATAGAAGTGAGAATATTTTCCAGTCTCATGTGTCTGCACACCTGAGTCTCCTTGACCCAATTGATGACATTCATAGAATCACCAAAACAAACAAGAGTACGACACCCTTTCTCTGCTGCAAAGATGAGTAACATTTTTAGGCTAAAAAGTTCAGCAAAGTTATTGCTGCCTTCTCCTAATCCCATCGTGATCTTATATAAATGACCTTTCCTCATAAATAGGTAAGCTCCACCCCCACAATGATTGTCTTGTGCCGCTCCATCAAAGAATGCCCAAGGAACCGTCTTATCAATCACAACCTCTAAAGAGTTCCATTGGTTTTTTGCTCTAATATGTTGTGGGAAAGCTTCCAGAATCCCACTAGCTAGCATGGCCGTGAGCTCAAGGGTGCAACATTTCTCAGAGAAAATTAAATTATTACGGGCAATCCAGACTCCCCAAATAACAAGGAGAGGGAGTGCTTTCATAGAGTCAATCAAAACAGTTCTTCTCCATTCTTCCCACGCAAGAAGTATGTTGTCGCCCCTCCAATTACATGTTACTCCAAAAATATTGGAAAATTCCTTCCAAACCGCAATGATATGTGGGCAAAATAGGAAAAGATGCACCACAGATTCAACAACCCCTTTGCACAATGAGCACCAAACTGGACCATGGCACGGGGAATTCACTTAGTGAACATCTCACATAGCACGTGCAATCATGGGATATTAAAGAATACCCTTAATTTCCAAAGATATTGACCCAAACTCTTTTTGTTGAAACCCCCTCCCAATACTTAAAACCTCCTCCCCACCCCTTTTTATACCTCAATCCTTATAAACCACCCTACCCACCCCAACCTTAAACCACTCATCCCCCCAATACCTGCAATATATTGGTTAAATTTTTAATAATTTTAAACCCCACAATATGAACTAACGTGATAGGATATTGGTCAACAAGTGAAGCCCCCGTGGACCATGGAAGCTCCTCTTTTGTAAATTTTCCTAGGTTGAAGCCTTAATCTCTAGGACACACCACATGGATAACTTTTTTTTCAGTGGGCAATTGATTTTCTAAAGGGTTTTTCACCACCACACAACAACTCTGTCCACCCCCATACCACTCAGTTTGATATATCCAGCCTTTGGAGTGTACTTTCCATTTGGTGCAGAATCCCAAATTAAAACATCCTCCCTATTGCACAGAATAATGTCGTCTCTTGTGAGTGACCCGATATATCTCTCCAGGTCCCTAGTGATAGGTTCAACAAGCCCAATATCCCCAGCCCGAATCCAAGATTGAGTCCATTTGACCTGTTTTTCAAGAGCCACAAGTTGATGAAGAAAGAAAATATCAGCATTCTGTAACTCTTGTATAGTATTTTCCAGGAGTATGTGTTGTTGTAAACACCCAGCCCAAGGGTCCTCCCCAACCCTGAGTTTCCTTCCATTTCCAACACTCCACACTAGCCCATAACCAATAACATCAAAGGATTTGACCACAACTTTCCAGAAGATGGATCCCCCAGCATGAGATTTGTCGGGCCACCTAATCCAATCCTCCAACGAGTTAGGACTGATATATTTCTGAATCATCACATAAGCCCATAGGTTTTCCATCTTTAAAATTCTCCAACTACCTTTCGCCACTAGGGATTTTGCAAAAAGAAATATATTTTTGAGGCCCCAACCCCCCAATCCTTTTGGAGCTGCTATCTTTTCCCACCTGACCCAAGGAGTCACATGAGCTTCCTGTTTACAACACCAAAGAAATCAAAAGCAAATTCTGCGAGCCTTTTCAAGTGTACCTTTAGGGATCTAAGCCAATGACATCCAGTATATAGGTATGCCCTCCAAAACATATTTAACCAGTACAAGTCTACTATCCCTTGACAGCCAACGATGACTCCATAATTTGAGTCGCTTCTCCAATTTCCCCAATAGCGAGACCCAGTCCCGCTTTCGATAGTCATTTGGTTTTAGAAAGAAACCTAGGTAATGCAAGCCCTCCTCGAGCCTTGCAAGATTAAACGGGAAAAGAGCTAGAAGGGCTTGCTCTTCTTCCCTAGATAATCGAAATGAAGTTATCGAGGATTTACCAAAATTTATGTTCATGCCTGTTGCTTTTGAGAAAAGTTTCAGAATATCATCCAAGGTGTTAAAATCCCTGACAGAGCCCAAACAGAAGACCAAGATATCATCCACAAACAGCAAATGTGAGATATGTAGATTCTGACAAAGTTGCAACCCAGTGAAAGTACCCAACTGAATTGCCTCCTTAATCGACCGATTAAGGCCCTCAGCCACCAACAGAAAGAGGAGAGGTGACAGTGGACAACCCTACCTCAAATTGCGTTCTGCATCAAAGAATGGAGAAGATGCCCCGTTGATTAGGACCGAAAAAGAAACAGTAGTGATACAGCTCATAACCCATCTGATAAAAGCAAAATCAAAACCCAGGTGAGTTAACAACAAACGAATATATAGCCAGCTTACCTTGTCAAATGCCTTAGCCAGGTCAATTTTGAAAATAGCTCCCTTGATATTATTGGCCTTCATGCTATGCAGACCCTCCTGAGCCACCCCAATTGCTTCATGAATCATTCTGCCCTCCAAAAAACCAAACTGTTCCTCCGAAATGTGTTCAGAAAGAACTCGTTTAAACCTGCTAGCAATCACTTTCATAATCACCTTATAGATGCAGTTACAGAGTGAGATAGGTATGAAGTCATTCAGCGACAAAGGGTTTTCCACCTTCAGAATAAGCGCTATGAAAGTGGAGTTGAAGCAAGTCGAAATCTGTCTAGAGGTTCTAGTATCTTCTACCACATGTAGAAGAGCCTGACCCAACAGATCATAAAACTTCAGAAAAAATTCAATCGTCCATCCATTCGGCCTAGGAATTTTATCCTTTTGAAAACTCTGAAGCACGCATTTAAGTTCTTCCTCTGTCACCTCCTCCATCTAGGAGTGATTCTCATTAGGCCCCACAAAACCTAGAAACATCTACCCAATTCTGATGACTTCAACAAGAGTAGGATGATCAGGAGCCTTGTACAGATTCTTGAAATGTTCCACCCCCAGAGAGGCCATACTGTCAAAGCTGTCAAAAACATGACCTTGATCATCTTCAAGGCTCCAGACAGTGTTGACAGCCTTCCTTCCTTTGGAATAAGCATGAAAAAATCTTGTGTTATCATCCCCACATTCAAGCCAAGTTGCCATGCTCTTCAGTCTCCAAGTTTCTTCTCTCTCCAAAAGGAGCGAAGTCCTCCGACCCTCCAGCATTTTCAAGGCATCAAAATCCACCCGATCTAGAAGTCCACCACCCGCTTGATCATAAAACACAGCAAGTTCAGCTTCAACCTAAAGCAATTCTCTGACATCCCTCTTTCTTTTTTCATACGCCCAAGGCTTAATCACTTCTTTCAAGTTCCTGAGATTAGTTGCAAATTGAAATGTAGTAGTGAGCCCATTCCCAGGAGTAAAGTGTGCCCATCCATTGGTGATCAGATCGATAAAGCTTTCATCTTTGAGCCAAATTTTTTTGAACTTAAGAGGACAAGGTGGTTTGTGCAGCCCATCTTTGAGCTCCAAAAATATGGGAAAATGGTTCGAGAGTCCCCCTTTCCCCACCCATTGTCGAATGAGTTGACGATTTTCTACAATCATCTCAGAGATAAGAAACCTATCCAGCCTCTTCGCCACCCTCCCCTCCCCACACCTGTTGTTTTTCCAAGTAGGATTAAGCACCACAGGCTCCACATCCAACCAAATTTTGTCCACCAAATGCCTAGTAAAGTAGTCAGTAAGTGAATCAGGTCTTGCATGAGGCCCCCAAACCTCAGCCTGACCCAGAGAGAAATTGAGATCCCCACCAATAATCAGATTTCCCCCCCTAAACAGGGAATGATTGAAAATAGTATCCCAGAAAGGAATTCTATTTAAATATGGGCCATATATATTGATAACATCAAAATTTTCTTCCAGGTCCAGAGCTTTAACAGTAATGCCCAAGACTGAATCCATACCCCATACATTAAGAACTTTAACACATCTAGTGGTCCAACCAATAGCCAAACCACCCGAGCGTCCTCTAACATCCAGAGTCTCAAAGCACCAGCCACCAAACCAACACTCAAGCTTTTTTTTTACCTCTAAACCTACCCCCAAAGTTTCATGAAGTAGCATAATCACAGGTTGGTCTACTTCAACCACCCACTACAAGGCTGATCTTTTTTGGGGACCAGCAAGACCCCTACAATTAAAAGAAAGGATCTTCATCTCTTTCCCTTCTTGCGGGCATTCACTGTTCTAAGTGCCCTATCAATTGATATTTGTTTTCCTTCCGAAACATCCTTCTTAGGACGAGACTATGCCTTCGCAAAGTGTGAAACTCTGCCCCTCCCCCTAGCAGAAGCAGCAGGGTTTCTTCCCAAACCTCCAAAACCACCTTTAGTGCAAGAACACAGGAAATAACCCGAGCTAGAGGATTCTAAAGGAGACTGGATCGAATCATGCAGAACCAGTTCCAAAACCGACCCAATGGGGGGTTCCTCAATAATAGCAGCAGAGATGGGAGACCGTATCTCAAAAGAATTCAAGGAAAGTTTCTTTAAGACCTCCATCCATTCAATACCAAAAACATTCAATTGTCTAGTAAATAAATTAATTGACAAAGGAAGAGTAAAAGAGGGAGTACCCGGAGCACCGACCAGAAAGGGTTCTCCAACCATTCTATCCCGAGCAGCAACCAGCAAACCCCCCGATGGAACCACGTTAGCCTCACTGCCTTCCACAGAAGCAATATCAAGACCCACTGGTGAAAGAGGCGGTGAAGAAGGCACTGAGAGTTCCCCCTCACCACTAGACAAAGAGTTGTTGTCCTCCTTGTGTCGATCAACCTTAGCGCGAGCCGACAGTGGACAATCAATCGCCGGGTGTCCATACTCATGACATCTACGGTAGTGAAAAGGGACATTCTCATAGTCCAAGGTTTGTAAATGCGAATACTCCTTCCAGGAAATCCTCATAGCCCCAGGAAGCCCATTTCTGATGTTGATACTGACAAGAATTTGGGCCACCCTCTTCAAACTGGTGACATTGAAGGAGTAATCTACCTCCAGAAATGTACCTAGCAAATTACCGATATGCATGAAATGCTCCTTGGTCCAGAACGGGAGCGGCAAGCTCGGAAGTCTGACCCAAGTCGAAACAACATCCACCCTTTCGCAACTAGCATTGAACAGAGGATGCCACTTCTTCAACAGGACCGGGGCCTGTTCAAAGGACCAATTTCGATTAAGGACCCAAAGCAGATGTTCTTCGAGCTGAAAGTTAAAAGCAAACCAACCTCGCGCTAGCCCTTCCACAGCAGGTACATCCCCCAGCTCACCCAGCCAACAATCTTCCACCCATTTATTGACAGCCCTAACAGACATCATTTTCCCCATGAAGCGCCCGACCAGAGTAAATTTATCCAAGGTTTCCATCATATCCCAACTAATTTCCTCGCCCACAGTGTAGTTAATAATAGGCGTCATCTTCGACCATTTTCGTCGGCACCTACCCTTACCTTTTGTGCCAGAATTGTCATCAGCTCCACAATCGAACGAGGGTTATTTGGAAACCAAGCTTGGGCAGCCTCTCTGCTCCCACGCATCGATGGCCCTGTCGACGAAGCCCCACTGGAGTTCCACCCCTGCACAGTGCACCAAACCGCCACCGGATCTAGAGTCACAGCGCCATAGGCCATCAATCGTCCCCAGAAAGCCAGCCACGACGCTACCACCCTCATTCACACTCTGCACATTAGGTATTTTCTCAGGCGATAGAAGAAATGGTTCCTCCAGCAGTTCAACAGCACCAAGCGAGGAAAGAAGAAAGCCTGAGGGTGAGAAACCGTCACCCACAAGCGGCGAGGGGTTTTCAACACCCAAAAACTCCGACCAACAGTGCCCAAAGGCCTCCACCTCAACAACCGAACCACTAAACGAGGAAAACTGAATAATAACCTCCTCGAGCGGGTCAACCAAATAATCCACCAGATCCTCTTCCGTCACCTTTACGACAGGCCGAACAGCATAGTAAAAAGAGTAAAAAAATCAATTACCTCCCCATGTGAACCTAACGAAGTTAACCTCGAGACCCACAACACCACCAAATGTCCTCTGGTCCAGCATAGGATAGGAACAAGTAATGCCCGCCTGTCAGTCCATCGTTGTCTACAAGCCAGACCGTCAGCCTGTGGCAAGATCTGGTGGGCTCAAGCCTAGACCGAGCGCTCGCAGGAAACCCTCACTCCCTTGGTCACCATGAAACCCTCGAGCAGCCTCACAATATTCATTTTTCACCCCTGAGTAAAAGTATCTTTATACAAACAGAGTTCACCAAAAAGAAAACAACCATCTATTTTGGCTATGAAAGCCCTTTAAAAAAAAAGTGTTGCAAGAACATCCATTAAGTTTTCTTTGAAAACCCTAAACAAACCCTCATATAGCGACCCAATGGCCTGTCAGTAAAAGCCACGACTTAAAGCCAGCACCAAACAACATTTTCTAATTTAACCTTGGCTAAAGAGGCTCAAAAAATTAACTTAGTAAATCATAGCTTTGGAATCCCCAAAACCCTTCACTACAAAATAGCCAATAAGGCATGAAAAATAAAACAGAGTATCTAGTAACCACGGTTGAATAGGTAACCAACAACACACGACAGTAACATCTTAATCCACCATACAATTCGTGCAAGAGAACCCCAGGTGAAACCGAAGCTTACCGGAGTGGACGCCCTCATGGAAGCTTGTTGGTGGAGTTCTTCAGAACCAAGCTCGGGTCTTGAGAGCCTACACAAAGCAAACCCCAGTTTGATTAGATACACATAATTTATAAAATAATAATTTTAAATTGTGCAAAAAGACTTTAAAATCAATTTCGGTTCTTACCTTAGAGTGTTGTGCAACTGTTTGAACATGGAAATCCAACCTGAGCGTCCTTTGTTAATACCAAGAGTGGGTTTGGAACAGTGACAGGAGAAAATGCCATTCACATTGTTCAGATATGAAACCCCAAGCCACGACGAGGTGAGAATAAAACCCACGAGAAGAAACAAGCAGTAAAACAAGAACTCAACTCATTCCTTCAGCAACTCTCTTCACACTGTGCATGGTTAAAAACACCCACAGTAAACAAACTCTCATAGTAAAAAAAATGACGGCGAATACAACCCAACCTTCAACATTCTTTTTTGATAGTCAAAACCACCTCACGATAGCAGTAAGCTTCATACTCACTCCTTCTACACCAGCTCATTATGGCTCACAAAGGCCTGCGGGCAAATGAGTGGAGGTTTGACAACAAGCCTGGCGGCCACGAGCTCACAGCTCAACCACTCCACAGCCAAGACCAAAACAAAATGCGATTTTAGGGTTTGGGACAAGTTTATATGGCAACACGAGGTCAACAAAACCTAATCATTAAACATCAACCACGTGTCCCTCAAATCTTTTGCAAATTATGGGTTTCATGCCATAGTTCGAAAGCCTCGCTTAAACCTGCACAAATCATTGTGTTAAAAGTCAAAACCTTATGATAGGCTATTTTTCATGTTTTTCTTATCTTATGCATGATTTAGTTTAATAAACCAAAACATCAATAGGGAAGTAATCCCGAAAGACTAGGGTCTTTTTCATGACTTAAAACTTTAACTTTTGTATATTTATGTTCTTCTCATTTTTTTTATAATGTTTCTATTGGTATAGTAAGGTACAAACAATAGAGAATGAACCAATATTATATAGAAATATTTAACCATAGAGATCCTTGAGCTAGGATTTAGTCTAAGCATGGATTTAAATTTCAACTATATGCTTTGTCAATAAAAATTCATATAAAAAGAGATTTATTATACAAGAAAATTAAAAACAATTACTTGATCAAGGAGGATCATTAAGTAGAATAATTAAAGTTTTTGAAAGAACTTGAATAAACACAAGTAGTACTTATACCAACACTAGCATTAAATATGTAGTTTTGGTCGCAAATAAGTTTAACTTATCTTCTAGTTTATAGACTTCTTAGGCAACTATGCTCTTAATGGCAGAAGTAGAACTATGCTTAGTATACACCATCTAAACATGTAACACAAGTCTATAACTGAAAACACAAGAAGGATGATTAATGGAACAAGCACTGTGGCAGTAAACATAAATGCACTAAACCCATTCCTTTACATTAGTGTTATTACAAACATTCATGCAGATTTCTAACAATAGAAATACCAACAATACCTTTTATGAGGACAAGCTACAAAATAAACAATTTAACTAGCATTTTATCCTATGCTAGTTGAGTGTTATTCTCGATCTAGAATTTACTGATAACAAAACTGCTTACCTGTTTAGAACCTGTAAAAGAAGCATGACTTCACTGCATTAGCTGTAAGCTAAGTAAGCCCTGATCTCATCTAAGGTTCTTTCCTACTTGACATAAAATAGTAATAACACACCTAGCATCATATTCAGATGTAGTTTTCTTTCCTACCCTTTTTAAACATAAACTGCTGAATTTAACATCCATAACATGGTACTTCAAGATAAACAAATAAATTATATAAAACTAAAGAATTACAATGCTCAATTCTAATTACTATTGTTTGAGTAACCGCTAGCAGTTATTGATTCATAAACAGTGACATCCTTGAACATTTTATGTTACATGAAAAATTTTAAATTTTTATGAATTTTTGGGTTATTACAGAAGGTCTACTTTCACACTCTAGACTTTCATTATGTATTTAGAGAACACAATAAGAGGGCAGACAGTTTATCCAAGGAAGTGCTCCCTATGGCTGTTGGCCTACTTTCGTTCACTAAATATTATGAGGAAATAGCTATTGGGGAGGATAAGCTAACGCTCTTCTAGAGCAGAGCTTGTACCTCCTACTCTTCAACCTTTTGGTTGCTTTATTTTTTAGTATGGATGGTCGAGTCTTTTAGCATCATATTGAATGTCTTGAGGTTGACACTATTTCTCCTCTGAGAGTGTTGATATTAGTACACTTCCTCAAGCACTTCCTTGGATATACTGAACTAGGCTCTTTATGTTTCCTCCTTAGACATGTATGGATGATCTATCTTATAAAGTTGGCTGATGTTTTCCTCAAAGTTCACAGAATGATCTCTCTTTCTTGCATTGTACAGGCCCTCGAAACTGTCTTATGGTTCTGCTTTGATATGATATCTTGATATCATCGTGCTGTAACAAGTTACCTCTGATTCTATTATTGAATATCAAGGAACAACTATTTTTCTTCTAGAATAAAAAAGGATATCCATAGCTATCTCCATGAATCACTCAAGTGATCCTCATCCCTAACTTCTTTCCTTGTCCTCATCTTTACTTCATACATAAACTATGCATAGTCTTCCTTATCGTTTTTTTGTAAGTCTGCACATTCTATTAAACTGATAAAACAAAAGTTACAAGTCTGAGAAAAGTTTGGGGTGGTTGAAGGTAGTGAAACCACCTCCCGAGCCAATCAAAATTGCATAGTCTTTTGGGAGAACTTAAACCTAGAAAGTCTAATGGCATTGAGTGCCATGAAAACAAAAATATGGTTCTTAATATACTGGTTCTGCAAATTGACAAAATAATTAGCATAAACTAAACTAACAACCCATGGCAAAAAGACTTGATATAATAGTCCAAACCAGAAAGAGACCGAGCCATTGCTAGAGCCATGAGCAGGAGCTATAGGGGGGAACCTCCTCCAGGATCCATCTTCTTCAGAGTTGGTAACCGGCTTGGTTGCTGGTGGAGGAGAAAACTTGCTGCTCGAGCCTTCACTATCCCACACGCGTTTGAACAAAGGTTCAATGGCGGTCGAGATGGGAAAGGGTGCGCTGGTAGCAGCTTCCGAAACCGGTGTTGAACCTTTATCCAAAGACCTTCCTCCTGTAGCACTTCCACAACCAACCTCCATGGTGTCGACTCATTTCAGCCCACTGGCCAAGCATTTCCATGCAAAGGTGGCATCCAAGCTGCTAAGCTAGCTATCCATATATGTCATCTTAGCTTTGACAAAGAGGACAATATTACAAGCCGAGATCCAGCTCCCCAACATATCCTCCATGAGAACATCCATCATGTTTTTTTATGAGCTAATAATGATTTATTTTGCCTCTCCCTCTTCCTATAGCAAGCCGCTCATTCACCAGACGACCTTCCCAATCATCAATAAGGACCCTGACATGCGTCGATATCCCAGCTTCATAACCTTCCTCCGCCATTACGCTCATACCTTGCTAGGATTTGCCTCTGTCGTTGCTACCCCTTCTGGGGGTTCCTTGTTGCCTAGACATCATGGAGACCAAAGCGAGAGAGTGCAGCTGGTGGGGGTGATGAAGCTACAAAACCAGCGGTAGGAAGTTGCCAATGAGTTGCAGAGTAGGCTGACTAAGCTGAGCTGAGGCGAAAATACAAACTCAAAACCAAAAACAGTCACACATAACATAATGCCATCAAATGATCTTGCCCTGGTCCATGGCTTACCGCTTAACCCGATTTCTTTGTACTTGCTGAGAACTCGCACGATCCAAACCAACCGTCATTGAACCAGAATTAATTCAGATGGAATAGGATTGACCTTTGTCCGTCTGGGAATAAACGTCCTCAACCACTCGCAATGAAGAGCTGAGGGGTCGGAGGGAGGGTCAATGGCCTCGACATGCGTGGTGCCACGTAACCGGCTTGTGGCTCATCAACAACCCAAATACTTAAGCTCAAACCTATTACTTAAAAAACATTTTTTTACTACACAAACTTACATACTAAATTATATTCTATTTATATATATATAATTAAATTATTTTTAATAGTGAAAATTTATAAATATTTTTATAAACCGCATAAAGAAACATTAGTGACTTTCCCACCCAAAGGAAAAACTAAAATAACGTTTCTCATTCTCAATAACCTTGTCAAGACTCACCTTAAATGATTATACTAGTTATTTAATAAAATTAAAAAATGTGACTTTCCCACCCAAAGGAAAAACTAAAATAACGTTTCTCATTCTCAATAACCTTATCAATACTCACCTTAAATAATTATACTAGTTATTTAATAAAATTAAACTAGCATTTGCCCCAAGGAAGGTGCAATAATACGCTGTGAAGGTAATTGTTAGCGGGTAAGTGAGAACACGTAGTCTAGTATCTATCATTGCCTATTAATAAGAAAAAGAACATCATTGGGAAACACATAAGAATTCCTGTTAACCCTCCAATCTATTTTGAAACTATTTGATAGTTTAGAAAAAGAATTGTCTGATGAGGAGTTAGTGGATAACCTAGTGGAGAACTTTGTTCACATTTGTCTCAAAGATCTTGGTGCCAAAAACTTTACTTCATGTCAAAAATTCTTGAAGATATATGAAGGGAGAGAAAAAATGTCGTTACGAAGAAAATATATTCGCTGCACTTAACTTTTAGTGGAGTTAACATCTTCAAACCTAAGAAATTGGTAGATATAGAAGATCTACATAATTGTTATCCTTGGAATCCAAGGATAAAAAATTACAAGTTACATGAATATGATTATTATATAATGATTGGATGCTATGAGGGTTGGTTTGAAGGTCATTGGGGCTTTCAAGAATGATAATGTAAGAAATATAGAATTCCCAATGCGCCTTGTTTTAATGATAAGCAGCCTCTTCTTGGTTATATTGATGGTGTTTTCCAAGAGATGGGAAGAAAGTGTGAACTAACACTCGAGGTGAATTGCTTGCTCTATAGGCGATTTTGTTGTTTGCTTGTACTAAGTAAATCTTTTTTTTGTAAATTGTTGGGACTCTGAAATTGTTATTGACTAGTCTATGCAAAAGGATCAGTTATAGGTGGGTTTGTTGGATGGATGGAAAATCAAGATGAGAAATCTTCATTTAGCATTTGCACACTTGCAATTTCAACATGTGTATGGTGAATTCAATGCAATTTCAACATGTGTATCTTGAATTCAATGAGGAAGTAGATTTCCTTTCGAAGCAAGCATTCTCGAGGTTGGAATGGAAGGTTTTATTTTATTTGTGGAACTAGTTGAATGAAGGGAGATTTCTGAAGGATACATTCGAATATTTTAAATTGTTGTATTTAGACTTATGATGAAAAGTTTGAGACTTACCGGCCTTTTTGAAGCTAAGGATGGTATTTGGAACTTGTAATAATTTTCTTTTTATATATTTTGCAGAGTCATTTAATATAGATGATAAGGTAGTTTTTGTTGATTTTGGCTTTCTTGTAAAGGCGAAGTTGTATAGACTCTCTCGTGTACAATTTTTCAGTTGCAGATATGAGATTGATAACAAAAGTACTTTGTTTCATCTTCTTTTCAATGCAATTGGTGGCACTCAATTTGGAGTTCTAAAACTTTAGGTATAACAATTTTACCTGAGACACTTGTTTAAGGCTAATTGTTGGGCTATTCAAATTGCTTGACTTACATCGTGTGTATCTTCAAAATGGCAACGATTGAAAAGTTGAAACTTGGACACAAGTTCCCTTTTTTTTAACTTGTGAGTTTTGGACCCTAAGGTGTCATAGAAAAAATGGGAGTGAAAATGCCAAAATGACTAATTAAATATGAAATTTTCAGAATCTCTCTCAAATACTTGATCCCAACTTGGTCTTAGGTCTCTCTAAATCACATGCAAGTATTTATGACATGAAACTGAAACAAATGAGATCAATTCACTTCTTTTAACCAATATAGCAATCACACATAAAAATTGACACAAAATTTTTTGGTCTAATGACCCTGGAAAAATACTTGCTAGAAAACCAGTGAGAGATATAATAGCTTTTATTATCTTCAAGCAATTTACAATTGGTACAATAGATCAATCCAACATAGACTTATCTCTGAGCCAAAAGGCTTTGATGCACAAGTCTAATCTCTGAAGGATAGCTGGGTAGTGTTCCCCTTAGACTGAGTGCGTCCCTCTCATTGACTGTGCCTCTCTCTCTGAAGTTGGCCCCTCTACAGTTGGATCACTGTCTCGGTGATTGCCTCCCTCTCTTAGATTGATGAACTCTATCTAAGGTTATAGTTATGACAGTATGGGTTTCTTTAGATCATGGAGAGAGATTTTTGAGATATTTTTATGAAAAGCATATAGATTGGAAGTGTTCCCAAGTGTTCAATTTCTTGTTATATGCCAACCAGATAAAGCATTTGATCTTCTGTGGAAGGTTTGAATGCTAGATTTTTACAAACTTGTCCTCTATAATTTTTTTTACAATTCTTGTTGCGACATATTATTGTCCTCTAAATTTGTTTGAGATTGTCCATAATTTGATTATGATTTTTAGATGTAATTATTTTTATTTTATTTTTTATTTTTTTGTCTTTATTAGATTTAATATTTTTAAGCTTCTTAAAATCAAGGATTTAAATCTGGTTTTTTTAAAGGTTTATGCCTTTTATATTCTAGTAGATCGACACTCTTTGATAATATTTAAATTTGTGCAATTATGTATTTGAAGCAATCAATACCTTCTTTCACTTGGTATGGGGATCATTATAGTGTTAGTGTTCCTCATCAACTTGGCATCACATCCACTTATCAAGTAGTATCATCAACTTCTTAATTGACAATAGAAAAATTTATTACCATATATTTCCTTTTAGTAAGAAGAAATAGTAAAAATCCCAAAGTTCAATTTAAAAATTAATAGTGAGAAACTCAACTTTTGGTTACACAATTCTGATGCATACTTTATAACTCGACATGAGTAACTAATATAAACAATATGCTAACCATTGAGGTCGATATGAAATAAATTTATTTCAATTATCAACAAACCCATTAGAATATGTATTTTTATTGAAGATAATGAATCACCTATTGGTCAAACCCATTAGAATATGTTCTTTTATTGAAGATAATCAATCACCTATTGGTCAAACCCATTGGAATATGTTTTTTTATTGAAGATAATCAATCACGTATTGGTCTGAATTCAAATTCTCCATGAAGAAGAGGTTCAACCATCTTATTTATCAAGAGAAATTCAAATTGTCCATGAAGAAAAGGTTCAACCTTGTTATGCATCAAGAGAATCTATTAGTAAGATGACTTAAAGTCATAGCAAGAATCTAAGTTTGCAAAGAAAACAATATCATTTTAGTTATAGCAATAATAAAGCTTCTTCCTCAAAGCCTTCCACTTCTAGGATTTGATTTGACCTTCATGGAATCTAGAAGTGTCTAGGCCATCCATCTTGCTTTACTAGTAAAAAAAATAAGGAGTCGTCCAATTATCTAAATAAGTATGTCCATTTGGTTGCATAATTCATATGTCTTTAGGTTATATAGAGTTTAGGATGCCTCTCCTCACAAAAAAACAACTTAAATTGGACACAAATATTGTGGTTAACAATTCAGCAAACTTTGTTTGAAATAATAACATCAAACCAATTATAAATTGATTTTCACTTAAAACATTTTTTTGAAAGTGCACAAGCAAATGATTTAATAAAAACTACATATGTAAAGCAAACTCCATCATTATGCAGAATTTAAAAATTCACATCTGATTAGAAAATAACAAAATCTACAGATGCAAAGCAAACTCCATGACTATGTAGCTTTTAAATATTCTCATCTGATTACAAAATAACATGGAAATTTAGCAGAGGCAAACTATTTAAAAGAATCTACAGGTGGAAGCAAACTCCACCACTATACATTCCTGAAAGTCATCTTGAATTCCCACAGTAGAGCCAGAGCATAAACTATGAAGTACTCAATCTATTTATTGACACTACTAAGTAAGCACCACTTAACAAAGTTCAGTTACATAACTATCTATCCAACAATAACCAAGCATTCTACAACACCAAATTGAAGACCCTTCAGCATATAATGTTTAATGAGCGCCTTTCATCTCCATCACAAATTACTCCTACAGGCTTGCCATTGTCATCCAATGCAGTATCTGTGTACTGTCCCTTATCCTGTCGATTCTTCAAAGCACAAGTCACATGAAGAACGCAGTCACAATCTTTGCAATAATAGCACCATGCAGTGCCATCTTCGTTGCATCCATCACAGACATATACACGCATTTGTGTCAGTACAAGTGGGTGTTTATGCTGACTGTACCTCATCTCATTGGGTGATTTCTCAACCATCTATTCAATTTCCTTCTCTAGCCTTTCAAGATGAGCATCCGTGAAGGGATAAGCCTTGGCTCCATGGGTGGACATTGCATTTCTGGCATTATCTATCAGAGTTTTTCCATCTGGACCAACCACAATCAAGGATGGGATGCTTCTTACACAGAAAAGTGCTGAGAGATCCTTCTTAGTTTTATCTGCAAATGGAAGAGCCAGCCATGGCAGGTTGTTGTAGTATTCTTCAAAAGCCTCTTGATCTCGATCAGTAGAAAGGTTTGGAGTGAAACTTCAGCAAGGGGGGCACCAATGAGCAGAGAAATACAAAGCAAGTGTCTTGCCCACAATTTCAGATACCTGGACCTATTACAAGAATCAAAACATATAAATAATTATTTCATGTTTGGCTGTGGTTTAGTGGTTGAAAGGCAGAACTAAGAAACAAAAAAACTCAAATTGAAAGTATTGGCAAATTAATTGTTTCACGCTGCTCCTTAGTTCACTAATAACTTATGTATATGTATAGTGTAGTTCCCTAAAATCATAACATACTTTCAACCAGATTCAAACAGTTAATTTGAAAACTGCACAACCGAAATTTTGTATATAAAGATTTGTTTTATTTAATTTTGAATATGATAATCCACCAATCATATTATAAGCAACCCATTTTTTTTTTGGAAAATAGGGAAATAGTAGCCACATTGACTTGAGATATAATAATCAATCAGTGATATCGCGGATACTATGTGCATTAGAGTCAGAATATTATTAAGTAAACTCTTCTTTTTTAAACAGAGAAACACTAACCATATGAGTTTGGATAGCACACTATCAAAACACAAAAGACCAATTGGCTTAATTAAATGCTGAGATTAGATGTAGAGCTCTACTTGCTAAAAACACAAAGCAGTATCTAATCAAAATATTTTGAAACCGTTTCAAAGATTGACAAATATATCAACTGTGTATATGCCCTCTATATCTTTCTTGCATTGCAAACAATGGTTTAACTATATTTGCAAATTCTCACCGCAAAGAACAACAATTAACTATTTCTAAGAAAACCCTGGAACAAACATCGAAAACTATTCATTTATCAACCTGGTCAAAACCCTCAACAGCGGAACATAGTTCATATATTTACAAGGAATATTTACAGCCATGCCCACTCGAGGGATTTGAACCCAGGTCTCCACAGTAATACAAGCCTGATGACCTTACTGCTTGATGTTAGACCACATTCCCGTAATATGGTAATGATATTGAGAGTCAACAAAATAAAGAAATATTGATTTAAAGTAGAGTATTTAAAACATTTATCAGCAATTTTCTATATTATGTAAGTAATGACGATAGAATGTCAAGGAATGCATTAAAACATAAACGAACCAATGATAAAATACTATGCCTGTGTATAGCTCAAATAGCCTAGACCCTATATCAATCTTCAGACAGGAATATACAGTGTTGAATAAATTTTATTATCTTAAAAATAAAATGTATTGCAAAAACTGGGAAGACGCATATAAATCTATTGAGGTTTGCCAAATCTTGAAGTGGTTCAGAACCTACTCTAAAAATCTTCATGAAGCTTATTCAACTATGTATGAGATTATTTAATTAGTCTAACACTGGTGACAAACCAGTATTGATCAAAGCATCAAGATTAAAAAAGAAAAATAAAAGCAAGGTTAACTTGCAAGTACCTGCATATAATAAGAATACAAAGAAATAGAAACACCTATAACAATTGATGAAAACTCAAAATCTAGAAAGACTATTTCTAGACAGGAACATAATCAAAAACTCATAGAACCTGCATATAACAAGAATATAAAGAAATAGAAACCTCTATAACAATTTATGAAAATTCAAAATCTGGCAAAGCCTATTTCTTGACAGGAACATAATAAAAAACTTACAGACTGCCACTTACAATTTCTGCAGGTAAAGAGAAGCATAGATTCATCGTTTAAAACACAGGTGTATACTCTCACTACTTTAAAGATATGGGATTAAGATGGGATGTATGCTACTTTGTTCTATATTCTTTATATTATCATAATTAATGGTCAAGTTTTTATGTTCTTTTTTTTTTACAATATGTGTCTGACGCTGCCTGTTTGTTTTTATTAGTTTATGTACCCAAAAGCATGGTACATCTCTTCCACCTGGGATCTTGAGTGCACTTAGCTTCTCTCAGTGCAATTAGACAAGCTTTGTAAGTTAAGAAACCATACACTACTTCACCAAACCCAAAACTTAACAAATTATGAATTGACTTGAAATATTTTTGCAGGAGATTGTTAAGCTACTATGTCAAGGACAAATGACAAGTGAACTTCTTTTCAGTGTGATCTGCAAATGGTAAAGCCAGCCATGGCATGCTGGAGTGAAATTTCTACAGGGAGCACACCAGTGGGCTGAGAAATATAGACCCACTGTCTTCCCCAGAAGCTCCGCTACTGGAACCTATTGGCAAAACACAAATTGGCAATGAGACCATCCAAATTTCTCATATAAAGAAATGATATCCAGATTTCGAGGCAAATTAAAACACAAGCATAAATGGCAAGAACTCATCTTTCTTCCTCAATTGGCAAGGACAAAAACTAGTTCATTGGATAGCAGAAGAGACTCTACAGTCTGTGCAACCCTTATGGCCTCCTCTTTGGCCCTCAGCTCATCAATTCTCTTTGCAGTGAATGGATATCCCTCAGCACCATATTCTTCAATGATCTCCCAATTCCATAAGCCCAGTTGACTTGAATAACCTGACCAAATCTGCATGTCTACACAAGATTGATCAGCAATTTTTACTTATAGATTAGTCAGGAAACTAGTGTACAACTATAAAATGAAAAGAAGCTTTTGAAGTGAAACTGTGGCTTACATTTGTCTTCCATTAAGAGTTAAAATGGAGATTGAAGCTGATCTATGATTATAGTAGTCTACAAATGCATAGGATGACTGTAAAGAAGGAAAATCAAATGGTTAGCTTAAATACAGAAAAAAGACTTGAAAATTAAGAGAGCACTAAAAAATAGTCTATAGTATTGTGGAAATTGATGAAAGTAATTGGTTTGATAAGTAAACAAGAACACACCTTTTAGAAATGACCGATATCTCATTTGAAGCCTTATTTTCTCTGCTTTTGGGGGGTGAAGATATCCGG